>OENT01000270.1:128773-144702 GCA_900239685.1 Rotaria macrura | reverse complement strand
GCATTATCCTGAAAGTTGCAAAATATTAGTAAAAATTTTAATAACATCTTACAACTTTCTGAACTATCCATGAAAAAGCATAACCTTCTAATGTGGTTTTCGCAAAAATGACTTTGAGATGTTCTTCTAATGGGGGTGAACTTCTAATATGGGATGGCCTTCTATTTTGGGGAGGGGTTTATGGATTAGAACCAATAAGTTGTGCTCATTCTGTATGCGAACCGAGAACTTTTGTCGCACTTTTCACTCGCAAATAGGGAATCAATCTTTAATAATTATTTTGGATGGAGCATTTTGGCGTCAGTTTCCGATGAATGTGTTTATTCATTTTGCCTTCTCTAAAACATCTTAGATGGGGCAAACGTAATAAGTTCCGATCAGAATTTTGTGTTCTTTTTCAATATGGGCTTAGAATTTTTGTGTCGGTTTTTTTTCAGAGTAATGATAGACGTTTTGAAAGACCGGAAAAATTATTTTCAATGATAAACCAGTTGGTTTCTTTTTACCAAACAGGTCCTTTTTTGAACAAGTTAACAACTGTTAGAATCGGCTGTTTTGTAGAACAAAACCTTCTCTACCAAGTGTGAGATTGGGTTTGGATGTGGGTGTGGGTGTCGGTGTGAGTAAAGATTATGCAAATGCCCATGACCAAATTTGACATCCACAGCACACGTCCTCATCTTATTAAATCAAAAACAAAACATATACCCAATTATTGATGCATCTTCTCTGAAATCTTCAGGTTTAAATCAGAGCAGTACTCAAATATACATCATATACAGTGATAATATTTCGACAGGACAGGCTAGTATGAATCTGGCAATCACTTTTTACACAAATACCGGTAAAGAATATAAGTCTTTTGCAAATAGAATGTAACTCTGAATATCATTGATCCTGAAATAAATGAAAAATAACGTTAAAGGTTATCCTGGCCTGTTCTTCTTGTAAAGGATTCGATCGTTCTACTTATCTTTACTCTTTCATTTCACCAACTAATAATATTTTAGTTATTGAAAGAGATCAAAGTCAACGAAAATGATATTTTCATTCTTATAATTTTTATTGTATTCCTAATACACAAATACTCACCATTGGAATGCTTTTTACCGTTTGAACTTATGCTTATTTTAATTGTTGTTGTTAGAAGTGGTTCAATCTGTCCAGATCGGCAATCCATAAATCCATAGAAGAGTCATTGAGCAAGGTTCACATCCCTGGTGCAGCCATTGTTGTAGTCAATGCCAGTGATGTACTCTACGAGCAAGCCTTTGGCTATCAATCTCTTTCTCCAAAACAGTCAATGGATATAGATAGATCGATTTTTACATTGGCCTCAGTTTCTAAGACATTTATTGGGGTTGCTGTCATGCAACTTGTCGAGAAAAAACGTGTCGATCTCGATACCGATATTAATCAATATTTGTCGGAACCTCATCGAAAAATCTTTCATCCACAATATCCTTCTCATTCGATCACTCTACGTGCATTACTTTCTCATACAGCTTCAATTTATAGCAAGATCACATCATTGACTAATTTCATTCAACTGGATGATACTGTATTCTCCTCTGAAACAGCTTTAGCTGATATGTGCTTTGCATATTTAAATCCAAATTCATCGAATTGGTTGCCAAAGCCACCAGGGAGTGTATCCCTCTATTCAAATGAAGGTTCATCTTTGGCTGCATTAGTTGTCGAACGAATAGCAAAAATACCTTACGATCAATACATCAAAGAATATATTCTAAAACCGTTGAATGTCGATATTCACAGAACAGGTTTTCGTTTAGCAGATTTTGAAAACAGAGAAGAACTTGTTAAACTTTATGTATATGCACTGAATGAATCGTTTCTTTCATTGTGGGATAAAGAGTTGCCACAGTTCAATATTACAAAGATTCAGGTAAATGCGGCAGCTTCGTCACTAGATAGCATTGACCCGATTTTGTCATTCTCTTTCCAGGAACATCTTCCGAGATGGCTGCACATTCCATTTTTCAGTATCAAAGCTTATCCTGCTGGTCTCTTGCGTATATCAGCTCGTTCTCTCTCCCTCTTTCTTCGTATGATCATAAACAATGGATCTTCAATACTTTCTATTTCATCCATTACCGAAATGCGAAAAGTAGTTGGTAATGGTCTCATTTCTGTTTACGTTGAAAATTCAACCGGTAATTCTACTGATGTTAGCCTAACATCAACAGCTGGACTTGGCTGGTATTGGCATACAACGAGCGATGGTCGTCAATACTTTGGACATAATGGTGGGCTGCCCGGAATAGCACATTTAATGTTGATCAACAGGAAGAACAGTATTGGCGTAATCGTACTCACCAATGGAGATATCCTTCAGCCGATTGATTTATCCACAGAAGTTTATGAGACAATCATAGATATAAAACAGAAAATGTTTCAATGTTTCGACATCAATGCTGTCAATTAGGTTGTGTTTGGACTAAAAGGAATTGTCTTCAGAATTGTTTGCGCTCTCGTCATATTTTTCTAGTTATATTGATCAAAAACTACCCATTTTATCATGATATTTTTCGTCGTTTGGAGATACATACAATTTAAATGCTATTGGGTATGAGTGTGGGCAGTTGGAACCAGTGTGCAGCATACTCAAATACTCACTCCCACCTTATCATTTCCCCAACAATACTTAGCACCTTCATAACACTCACCCTTAGAGCTAAAATCAAACCATAACTTACCCATAGGAATTCGCCACTTCAACAGAATGTGACTAGATGTGAGTTTTTCTGGGTGTGCCTTTATAGAAAACTAACGACTACCTATCGCTTACTCACATGGGGTGTGGGTGTAACTGTTCTTCACACTCAGACCGACAGCCACGATGACAGAGACATCCATACTCATGCCCTCATTGGTGAGCTAAAAAACATCGGCAAATGATTTTTAACCTGAAGACTAATATTTTGTTATAAGAATCACAACTTATCAAAAAGTGCCGGCATGCATAAAAATAATCGAAAATATTAACTAGGATGCAGATAAAAAGGGACTTCACGGTTTTGTAAAGATGAGCTTTAAAAAGTCATATCTCTATACAAGATGCGAAATTCTTCTTTCTTGGCATCATTGTTATTTTTTATTATGATCTACGTCTTTAATTTGATAAATGTTTTATATCACTTTAGTACATAAATGCAATATGAAATTTCATCGATTTGTATAATAAAATTAGCTGTATTGTAATGTTTCTTGTACAATAACGTGCATTAGACTTCATTAAAATCTATTTGTTCTACGTAGATTTGAATGTTAGCAAATAAATTTTCAAAGGAATTTCTCTAACACGAGGTCCAAATATTCTTATGAATACATTGATTGATTCAAATATTGTTTGCCATGAATCCCTTTTAAAATAATGTCATCATTGAGTTTTTTATCCAAATATAACAGTTAACAGTGCTTTTTTCCTATCATACATTTTATGAAAGAAATATAGAGCATTCATCAGGTGATCTTAGCTTATTGGATGTCATTATTTGCTAGAACATCGAAATGAAATTTAATTATATGAAAAGAAGGCAATGGATCAATATATTTTTTTAGCTAGGAATTTTAAAATATTTTATTTTCATCATTTCTTACAGAAGAGTAAAGACTTAACCTTGAAAACTAATATGCCTGGTGCTATAAATCGGCTTTACTTCGTTTCTTTTATATTTCAGAATTCAAAATGATAGATATCTTAGATCAATTTTGATGAACTTGAGCGATTTCCACTAAGTATGCAAATAAAATATTTCGGCATTAATCATTCAAATATTTATACGCGCATATATCTAATATATTTTAATTTTTGAGTTCTACACGATATTTGTGACGTGAGGGAAAGAAAGTACTCGGTACGAAAAGCGAAGCATTTTATTCTAACGCAGACTGTTCCTTCGATATGTGTCGAAAGAAAAAGAAAAACCGTCCATCTATCGAGTTAACCGAAAAACGTTCGCTTTTATTTCACTGATAAATTCTTACTCTTTTTTATAGAATATTTTAGAAATAGTCGCAGTTTTAAAGGCGTCTCAAATTATCAAGAAATTTAATACTGGTTCTCTCTTTGAATTTGTAATTATTTGATTATTTTTACTACTAACAGAAGAAATTCAACGTTGATATATACAGTAAAACCTCTATTAGTGAACACCTCTATAAAATGAACACCTCCTGTTTGAACGAATACTTCGGTCCGCCCGATCAATTTTTGCTGGAAATAGACCTCTACATAATGAACACCTCTCAACTCTGAACAGTGAACGCTTTTTTTTGGTCCGTACAGAAGAAAAACCTCTATATAATGAACAGATGTGCAACAATGTTCATATATGCATGTAAGTTAAAAGAGAAAAAATCACTTAGCGCACATTCTAAATGATCATTAAACAAAATGATTGTTGGTCTTTTCATCAAAAGAAATGTTATCGCTTTTATCTAACAAGAAAAGAACCATTGATATTTGTTGCACAGACCGAACAAAAAGAATAAAGAGAGTGAATAGTCCGCAACGAGTTATTCTATCGTACACGATAAGATGAATACATTCTTCTTTTATGTAAACGATATGACGACGAGACACACACTAAGCCTCTCAAGAAAGGTAGAATTAATTCGTGAAAGTGTAGAACATTGTTCGTATCGTACATTAGCCAACAAGTACAAGATCTCGATCGGTAGTGTTTCAAACATTCTCAAGCGCAAATCTGAATACATTGAAGATTACGAACAGAATGAAGCATCAAACAAAAATCGATGACTTTTTTTCATAAAAATTAAATGTATTTGTATTTGTACACAATAAATGAAAAAAATAGATTTTTACTATATTTGATAAATTTAATAAATATGTTATATTCTGAAAAGTTGTTTTTTTCACCAGGGGCGCACGGAAGTCTCGAGAGCAGGGGGGGGCGTAACGACCCCCCATCTCAATATTTCAAAAGCGGGGGGGGGGGCGTAAGGTCTTTATTCATATCAATTCAGCAACTAAAGTCCCCAGAAAAGAGCTTTTTTTCAATTTTTTTGTACCAAAAACACAAAATTTTCAAAATCAGGGGGGTCTTTACGCCCCTGTTTTTCACTTTACAATAACTTGAACGAATTCTAACACACCAGGTGGTGGTTTTCAATTAAAAATAATTATGAATTATGCATATGAATATAAATATTTTATTCACTGTAAAACCTCTACATAATGAACACCTCCTATAGTGAACACTTTTTGGAGGGTCCCGTTGGTGTTCACTATACGGAGGTTTCACTGTATTACGTATTTGATTGAAAAATATTTTTTAGTATGCACAGATAATTCTTAAGATTTAGAACTCTCTTCATCGTTACTTATCACATCAATTAAAGAAGAAAATATTTACTGAATATACAAAAGAATCTATCTATGAAACAAAACAAATAAACGATGGTACAATTGATTTTAATGAATTTTCGATCCTTATTTTTTTTTGATTGATTATCTAAAAGAATTAGGATCATGTTTTTCATTTCTTTGATTTGATATGCAAATGTCGAATCACTGGTAATACTAAAAGAGAATGTGCTTAAGAAATCATTACAGTAGTTACATTTCATATTAATGGTGGTAGGAAACTACGTAAAGAAGAATTTATCGATAAGCATATTTTTAATAATTGAAACCTAACTATTTTCACATTATCAATACTTAATAACTTTTATAAGTAAGTAATGGCCCAGTTATGAGTAATCTATTTGCTTCAGATGCGTCAGTATTTTCAGAAGCATTCATTTTTTCCCTAGTTCCTCGTGAGATCAAATCAAGTGTTACATAATGTTTATTATTTAGGTTACAGTATTTCATCAAAACTAATCAAAAATATCCTAACAGAAATTAGAAGCACAAATAACCTACGATCGTTTAGTATCCGCACAAATGTCAAGGCCTGTTTTATTCGAACAGAAAGTTCTAGAAGCCTAATTATTTCACTCACAGATATGACGAGAGATTTTACTTCAAAAGGCATACTTACAATAGACTTTAAGAGAATGTGGGTACGAATGGGTGGGTATGTAGTTATGGGTGCAGATATTGCTGTCTGTGTAGCTATGGGAAATAGATAGTCTACACCCACTCACTGATATCCCAGCCCTGACCTAGCCCGAGATTCTGACCCAGTACGAGATCCAGACCCCTACTCACATCCACAGCAACCAGCGCTGCATTTATTTATTCTTCTTTTTAATTATTTTTATTCTTGACTGTCCTGAACTTATCTTATTCGATTATTTATTCATGTTTTATTCATATATTTCGCATCACATATGTTATTCTTAAAAACGCATCTTTTCAATTATTGTTTCGTATCCTAGTCGTAAAGCCTAATTTTTTTCATATTGATATTTTTCTTGTTTGTATTCAGGTTTGATCATTTTTCCGGCTTTCGCACATAGAAAAAACCTGAGAAGAAATGTCTGGAACAAAGTGGAGGCACTAAAAACAGGGGAAAAGGCTATATTAGAGTAAGTAAAAGAATAACCTTATTTAACTATTGTTTTAGATTCATGCTCACTTTCACTCTCAGACTCTCTCGATTGAACCGGCGACACTATAACTTGGGACAAATAAGTACGATACATTTTATTTTAGTGTGCGATTCATTGGTAAAAGCGATGATTGCAATGTTTCATCGAAGGAAAGCGCAATCTCTTCAGCTGTAGTGGGGGGTAGGATTTTTCCTCTTGTTACAGGTGACAAACATGATGTGTGACATATGTGGTTCATAATGTTATACGATTTCACATAGTCCGGAACTTTGTAGAGCCATGATTCAATTTCAGCTGCTGCTAAGACATCGCGACGAACAAATTCGAGTAACCATTGTACAGCAAGATGACGTTGTTTGATGGACAGAGATTCCAGATAAGACATTATACTCTCCAAAACATCTCGAGTGGCTTGGGCAGCATTTGAGTAACAACTATAGGTGTCGGACTTTAGCGTAGAGAAATCTTCGAGGCTTACGGAAAATACCATTTCGATAAAATCATATGTCGGCACTTCAAAAGCGGCATACATCTCAATGCACATCTTTCGTTGAGCAAGAGTGCCTCGTTGATTTAGGAAGTAGAGTTGTTCTTTAAAATGCTCTTCACTGAAAGAATGATTAATTTTAATCGCCGCAAGAAAGGTATCTGTATACTCACGAACAAGTTCCATGGCTACAGCTAATATATTAGACTGTGGAGTTGTCTGAAATGTCTTTGCTGTTCCAGCGATATGTGAATAGAGTTCATTGAGAAATGGTTTCAGCAATGTTTGTTGATGTAGGCCAATTATTTTGGCTATTTTCCTTATCCAAGTCCGATGATAGACTTGCAACCTTTCCGTCAAATAACTGCTGGTATTTATCAAATGAGCAGAGTAAAGATTGTGTAGATTCATTTCCTGACCACCGAACTAATGCTGATTTTCACATTGTTCGGCTCCTTGGTGAGATAGGTGACAGGCGAGAGCGTGTTGTTGAATTTTTTGCGATGCACAAGAAGTGGCATATAGTCTTGAGCAATAAGAAAACAGCAAATTGGTTTTTTCTGTTGATATTTCGGTATCTGTGGAATGTCTTAAAGCTAAAAGACATGCGACTGAAAAGTGTTCCGATAATAATTTACATCGCTCAGGTGATAGAATTTCGTACTGGTCACAGCGTGCTTGCAATGATTCATTTAATATGATTATTCCTTTCTTGTACGTCGCCAACGTGAAAGCAGCGACTTGTTGAGCATTTGGTAGATCTTCACTTTGAAATAGACTGTTGAGCTGTTCAAATAATTTGTTGGATAGATCATCAAAGGGGAGAAAGCTTCCGATGAAATAATTCTACAACGTTCTCCCTCTAATACGCGCTCCATGTCCTCGATCGTTTTAACAACATACGTGGGGAAGAGTCCGCCCAATGAACGAATCTGTAGATTTTTCAGAAGGGACAGCATCGATACACTCCGAGGCAACCGCTCTACAATAGTTGGCATGACACGGTGCTCTGTAAAGCTAGCTCTAATTATACGACGAAATTTGTCGATGCCACTCGTCAATCTTTTGGTGATGATCATTTCTATCAGAGAACGCAGTGTTTGCGTCATCTTCTTTCGACTACGAACAAATAAGAAGACAGCAAGTGCAGCAAATTCACATCGATGTTCATCATTATGGTATTGGAGCCAGTTTTCAATTATCGGTCGATCTCTATCCTCGAAATCAATACAGACATGAAACTCATAAAAGGAAATTTCGATTGGTTCGTTCTCAAATACTTTCGATCGCTCGAGCAGTCTATTAATCAACAGTGTTTGTCGATGCTTGAAGATACCAAAATATTTCGGTGAAAAATAGTGTGCGATCCGACGTGGTGGCAAAGATGGTATCACTTCTATGCTGAATTCCGTAAGTGTTTGAGCATCTACCGTTACTTCCATGAGATACATTTGAGCAAGAAGGATATTTCTGGATGCATCGGACAACGTATTACTTCGAAGGAGTTCATTAAGCGGAGGGGACTTCATTTCGAGGATTTCTGATCGATTTGACAGAGCAAGAAATGTACGAGAAAGAACATTTTGCCTATTCACACCGAATGTATTTCTTAGCGCTCTAAAAACCGCTTCTTGGTCGTGTGCTTCCTCAATATCTATTGGGTTAGTTGTTATAGTCGTTGAATCAAACGAGAATACTCGACTTAAAGTTGACGTCAATGCAACGAATTTTAATTGAAGATATAACTTATATCTTCTATTCGAGATAAAATGAAGGTTAACAACTCGTAAAAGAGTGTGACGGTATAAATAAGATCGTTGAATAGTACCCAAATAAGATAATTTATTAATACTTACTGTAAAACAAGCAATAGAGCAGCGCTCTGCTATGACAATTACACTTATGTATCGCTTCTCTTGAAAGATTCCACAATCCCTTTCATGTACGCACACACTAAGAGAGTTATATAGAAGCAGAGAGAGAGAAGAGTAGAGAGACTAACTAAAAAGAAAAGAGAAGAAAGAGAGAGACGAACTAGAGAGAAAGAGGAGGAAAAAGAGGATACGGAAACTACTCTGTATCCCTCATGAATATTACGGGATGTCATTCGGAAGGACGTTTATAAGTTAACGTATGCTCAACTATACGCATAACAATATGCCACTGATCTGTGTCATAGAGAAGGACGTCCCTTGATTATAGCTAATTCGATTAACCTATTCTATCTACTTAATATGGTCCTTGACCGCATGTCATGGAAAAGAATGTTCACCATTTGTTACGTGCACTAGTATCCTGTCTTGCTAAGGGAGTATGTTGATTACTCTTATATCATGTGAAAGGACGTCCATCGTTTAGTGCGAACTGAATTTACCTTGACATGTCAGAGTAACGTGCTCTTGGCACAGTCAGCTCCTTCCCATCTTTAGCACAGACGCTCAGAACTAGTACTGATAGTAAGGGATCTAAGTTAGTGGGCAGTTTCTCTAAACTCAAAAAAACTTCATTTTTCAAATAGTAATAATATTTAGAACCAACGCATGAGCGAGCGACTTCGCGAAGATGCCGAAAACAAAGTACTCTCAACAATGGATCTCGAATGGCTCTTCCTATTTCCATAAAATCTCCAAAGAGTTTGTCCTCTTTTCGAGTCGATGGTAAAATGTGAGCACGGGTGATGGACGAGCTAAATAGTACTGAGCCATTGTTCTCTTAATTTCCATCGAGTAAGATTTGACAGTTCTGTCAGTCAATAATCAGTTTTGGGAATTCAGAAATTTGCTGGAGGGTAGTATTTTGTTCATGTTCACCGATGTAGTAATTGCGATAGAAATGTGTACCATCTGTTTTCATTTCATGTATAATGGCTTGCGCATCGTTCTCTAAATGACACTCAACAATATCGTCCGTTAGTGTCTGCAGTCACATTAGAGGTCTTACAGGTTTCTTCTCGAATAGAAAAGGCGTTTTTATCATTTGCACAATATACAGTAGAACTTCGTTTAAAAGTACGGAAAACGGTAAAGTTCCATTGCTGCTTGCGCTTATCTTATTTGTTCGAACGGTTCTCTGTGTTAATATCAAACGTTCAAGGAGTGGTCGACGTTGGGCGCAGTAAATACCACTAAAAACAACGGAAGTTTTGAATAAACTTGATAAGGATGCTGATTTTGCTGCCACTTAACAGCTTCAACACACTTATGATCGACGGGACTTGATGAAGGATTCAATAGGGCAGACATAAGATGGGAAGACGATACCAGAGTACTTCTAGCAAACAGTTCATCTTTTGCTAATGTTATGGATAGAGGGGAAATTTCGCTCAAAGTAATAATGGTCAATAGCGGAGGAGAGAATAAGTGTGATAAAGCAGCATAAACGGCAACGATCAATGATTCTATTTTTCAAGCCATGGATGTCTCAGAAACAGATGCAAAGTGATTCTCTAAGATCTGACTCGCCAATATTTGTGTCCTCACAATAAGTTGAAAGTGATCGTGTTCGGGAGAGAATATTGGTAAAATCACTACTCGAATAAAACTGGCGCATGTAATGAACGCCTAATTTCAATCGATAGAGTGCACGAGGAAATGTTGGACATCTGAGCCAACACTCATACATTACTGGTTCCTTGAATCATTGGGGGCACAAAAGACTGACAAACGCATCGAGTATTCGTGTTGATACGTCATCATGAGATGCCTTTCGTATTATTATTAAGCATTTATCAATCAACCACTCGACTCCTGCCAACGAGGACAATGTCTCAAATTCTCCAAAAAAATATTCAGAGAAGATGTCGAACAAAGATGTTGATCGATGTAGCCGTGCTGGGTGAAATTGAATAAGTTTCAGCTTTCTCGTCGAAGAAGAATAGTAGTCGAGAAAGTTATTGTGTTCAACATTGTAAAATCCTCCACAAAGAACTATGATAACTGATAAGATAGCTGGATGAACATGAGATAAATCAATATTTCGATCAATAAAAGGATTATCTAGTCTGAAATTATATGTGTTATATCGGATATCGCATATGATAAGGCGGTAGGTCAAATCGATCATGGTTTCAATGCATTCATTCCTATTCTCCCGAGCATCCAGTTTGACCAAAATGTCAAATGATAACCACTCTGGTATCTCAAATGCCCTGTGCTTCGTAGTTCGTAGTGAAAGCATGATGAAGCAACAAAGGATTTCGTATTTCTCAATTGGTAAATTTAAAAGCTCTTCAACAAACATAATTGCTTCATTACTTGCTTTACTTAGCCCAGTCCATACATACTCCATGAATAAACTTCCATCCATGTTGGAAGAGAAAATGAGCTGAGTCCAAAGTCGTCGGAGTACAATCGATGGAGGGTTTGTCGAATAATTATCAAGAATATCAACTAAAAAGAAAGCACCGATTGGAACTGATCCAAGGTATTGCTTTGATAGTTCAAGATAGAATTCCTCTACATCAGATTGATTCCACATCCATTTTATCCAATCGATAAGGAGCTCGAGAGTTTCGCGAAATTTAGCTTTCATCAAGTATAGAAATACTCGTTTGACTAGCAAAATTGATGAACAACAATCTATCTTGTATGACTTCACGATTCTCATAGCAACGAAATATTCTTGAAAAGTAAGATGTGCAAATCCGTAATCGTCTAAGCCTCGAGCAGCAACAAAACCAAAATTCGCAGTGACCAAGGAAAGAAACTGTTTCTCTTGGACTTCCAAAGAAAATTTCGAAACCTGTATCGACTTGTATGGGTAAAAGCCTCTGAGAGAGAAAAAAGCTTCAGACGGAACATTCACATGAAGATGCATAGCCATATTCATAAGTATATAGTCTATAATTTCAGTCGTTAGGTCGATCTTCGGTGATTGTTGTAAATTGTTCAAGGCACATTTTACTGTGTATTCATAGACAGTAACACGTGCAGCCAATCTGATATCAGTTCCCTCGTGTTTGTTTATTCTATACGGCATAAGCAAGACTAATGACAACATCTTAGGATGCGATGAAAATTTTTCGTCAACTTGAAGAAGTCTCTGTTTTACGTTATCCTTAGTCTCTTTCACTTTTTGCTTATCGAGAATTCCATATTGAACACATGGTTGCCCAAGACTGTATCGAACATGAACAAGCCAATGAGTGATAAAAGCTTGAGAGGCTGATTTAGCAAATGGTACCTGCTGAAAAACGATGAGCTTTTTCACTTTGAGAGGAAATAAAGAGTAACCAGTAACACGAGAAGTCAGTATTATCTGATTTCCACCGACTAATCGAGGATATTGGCAAGCCAATCCTCCCCATTCATTGACGATGGTTTCTTCATCATTCACCAAATTATTCTCCGGCGTTCGTTTATATTTATCCATGAACGTATCGATGAAATGAACAACACGTCTTTGCTCATCATAATTCGAAACTTCATCCGAACCATCGAATAAGAGTAGAGCATGTCCACGATAGATAAATTCACTTAGGATTGAAACGTTCAGTGGACTTTTTTTTATAAAAATGTCTCCTGATACCGAATGTAGCCTAACACGTCCAGTGAAGGATGCACCTTAAGCCATGTGATCGGGTCATCAATTCGAATCAAGATTGGTAATCGTACAGTGCGCTTAGAGTTTGCTTATTTCGATAAAACCGAATGGCAAGTTTTTGCCATCTGTCTAATCCTCTGGAAGAGATCAAGGTTCTGTGTTCGCGAGGCAAAGAGAGCGCATATTGCAGTAGATTTGTTCTTAATAAAGTGGTTTTGTCACATCCCGGATTTCCTATGATCAGAGACCATTTGTGAATTTCTAACAAGGATTTTGTATCGATGTGTTCTCCTGTATGTCCTTGGGAAGGCATGCCAAGTTTCTTTTGAGATGGTATAAAAGGATCAGTATCATCGTTCTTCAGTAACATTTGGGATAACTGGTAAAAACCTAAACCTAGAGGCACTGTTATACCTTTTGACGATGACAGAAATGCAGATTTATTGCCCTTTTCTATATCAGTCTTCTTACAAGTTTTAAGAAGGTGATTTACATGTTCAACTTTGATAGATCGTATGGGAATAGAACAATGAATTGAAATACAAGCTTCCAAGTATTTCGTCAGGAAAAGATGATACTCTTGACATAACTCAAGCATAGCCTTACGTTGTCCTTGCCGATTCACAGATTGTAATTCTTCTTTTCTTCTGTTTAACTCATTTTCGTATTGTTGGACTCGTTCAAATCGTTGCTAGCCTACTGTGTTTTCCAT
Organism: Rotaria macrura; assembly: GCA_900239685.1. NCBI lineage: Eukaryota > Metazoa > Rotifera > Eurotatoria > Philodinida > Philodinidae > Rotaria > Rotaria macrura. The sequence continues at coordinate 131,419 of OENT01000270.1, read as the reverse complement.
ATCGTACTCTATCAGAAAATGATCTTCGATCAACTCAATTTCTTCCTCATAAATTTTCCAGGGATCGGTAAGTAAAATTAGCCCGATAGAATCTGTGCCTTTCATATTTTCATCATTCGAAACAATTTCGTGTGGTAGACCATCCAAACGCTCTGTTCCCTCGACGGAGACGATTCTTCAGCCAGATGTCATCAATCAAAAATAACGCATCGTTTGAAAAATGCAGCAGTTTTTCAAGCCCTTCGATAACTAGCGTTATCAGTTGGCTACTAAACATATCAGTTTCGTCATTCTGATCAAAACTCCATAATGCCATGTTAAAGGACGAAACGATGCGACCTATTAACTGTTTGAGACGTTGAAGAGTTTGCGTAACGTCGCCGACCATATTGTACCCCATGGACATCTTTTATTTAAAGTTTGTCGGACAAATTGACATAGCAACCATTTTCGCTTGAATTAATCGTCATCATAATAAATGCAGAAAGCAAAGGAATCAATTGTAATTCTGTTTCTTTGAAAAGCAAGCAGTGACAATAGTGTTTGTTTCTTTCACAAATTATGTTTTTATTTAATCCTACGGCCTACAAAGAGGGACTAAGGCATTACTGTTAACTATGTCAAAAGAAGAAGGAAAATCACAACTCATACTGCATATCTAACTCCTGCAGTAATCCACCAGCAAACATTTCTCCTTCTATAGCATGCAAAAGACTCCATTGCATTTTCCGAAAATTCAAACACTTCAGACTTACTGATGGGTGTTGGAGTGCATTTGCACGTGGGTGGGCTGTGCGTTCTCATTAAGATTGAGCACACTCAGTTATAGTTGGATACATCCACACCCATAGCTGCACACTGTGGCACAATTGACAAAAGAAAAAAAGAGAAAGGAAGCATTTGGTGAAGTCATTTTTTGAAGTATCGAGTTTTTTTCCATTCGCCGAAATATAGACAATGTTCTGCGGAGAGGGTGTAATGTGAAAGAGAATGCGTTACACATGTTACGAATGGCATTTCTCTGTAAGCAAGAGGGAATATTTCGAAATACAGATTGCTTCGTTGTTTTTTTATTTGCAAGGAGCTTTTTGTTTTGAAAATCACGAAACATCGGCATCAGCGACACAGAAAAAAAATGAAAAATTGTTGTTGATATAAAAATGAGCTATTGGAAGAGAACAACATGCTGGAGAAAAATACATGTTCTTTCTGTTTGGATCGTATTAATTGTTTGATCCATAACGAATTTTATAATGAATAATTGAGAAAGCTTTTCAATTAACATTCGTTTTAAAAATACACACTGAGTATTCAATGCAAGTCTAAGATAAGTAAAATAAGACCTATTTCGCAATAAGGTGTAAGTTCCCCTATGTTGTTCAAGTGAAACTGAGAAAATAATGTATGCTGACTACTAAATATGAGTATTGACGGAGACATAGGATACACCTGTATCAATAAAATTATCATTGCAAATGTCATACTTTACGCATGCCACCAGCATCACACTCAGATCTACGTACAGTTATGCCCACGCAAGCTCGAAACCATCCACATCGCATTTTGTGAGCGAGACTTACTTCTAAAATTCTCAGAAGATGTGGATGTAGATATGCTCTGCCAAGTGCATTATAACCATTGAAACCCAGCAATTCTTGCCCAATCGAAGACCGACTCAGGTACCCGTACATTGACTCACAAGCTCGATGTGGAAAATTTCTTTACTCATTGAAGCGCATATCATGATCTATTCACAAAACAAAAAAAAGAACTTACAGTGGCTCTCTTTTCAAACAAACACACATTCTTATCGCATATAGCAACACAAAAAGCGTTTGCTATTCTTTACAAAACGCTTCGTCAGCATTCACCATTTTTCAGTTGACGCTAGCTGCGTCTCATATTCTGTGATTTGACAAAGGTGAAACCCGATTTTCAATGATTGCAATGGTTCTGTCTCATCCACCAAGCTGTACTCGCGTTATCGCAACTAAGTGGTCCTTGAAGATGTCCCATGTTCCTCAGACACGTCAAGATCACATTATGACACAAACAACTAATTTTATCTGAAGTTGAGGCATTTCCAGCCGTAACCCCTATCAGTTTAGGGCCCAGGGAATCGATTTTCGCTGTCGATGAACGTTACTTGTGAGGGGTTTTTGATCGTATCCTTTGAATGCACAATTATTTTATGTAATTTAATGAGCTGAAAGGCGTGACTTCGCAATTTGATTCATTATCATTTACTTGGAAAGTTTTCTCCTACACGCATAAACTTAATATTTGTGAAAATATGTTGTTGAGGAATATTTTAATTATGTTGATAAATTCAATTTTTTTGAGAATAAAATGTAGGGAGGCTACAGCATGTTGCAGAAGTCCGTTCGAAAATAAAATATGAATGTTATTGTATAATCTACACTCTAAAAAAAATAAGTACTTTCCTGAACCCTCTAAAAAGGTTCGGTGGATTTCAAATAGCATCCAAATGACCAGAAATGCTTAAAAAACGATTGTTCAGTTCTACGAAACCTCTAAAGGATCTTCCCGTGTGCCCACCGGCCGAACCCTCTCCTACGAAACCTTTTTTTAAGTTTCGTAGAACAAAAAAGGTTTCGAAAGAAAATGCGAAACCTTTAGAGTTTC
>OENT01000270.1:13723-128761 GCA_900239685.1 Rotaria macrura | reverse complement strand
GAAACTCTAAAGGTTTCGCATTTTCTTTCGAAACCTTTTTTGTTCTACGAAACTTAAAAAAAGGTTTCGTAGGAGAGGGTTCGGCCGGTGGGCACACGGGAAGATCCTTTAGAGGTTTCGTAGAACTGAACAATCGTTTTTTAAGCATTTCTGGTCATTTGGATGCTATTTGAAATCCACCGAACCTTTTTAGAGGGTTTAGGAAAGTACTTATTTTTTTTAGAGTGGAAAACAAATTACATTATGGAACTTGTTTCGAGGATAAGAATCTTCAAGGTTTCGTATTAATCCACCATGAAGTTCGAAGCTACGAGGTTTTCGATAAAAGTATTCTAGACAAAAAATACGTGCGCAAGAAAAACGCTATTGTTGAGATTTCATACAAAGGAGACTGGGATACCGAATCGAAGTGGTTACCGAGTCTAGCAAATACTCTCTTGGTATTTTTGGTAGTTTTTCAGATGTCAGAATCTGTATATCATGTTAATTAGAAGAGATTGTCTGGTTTTGGTACATAATTAAATTGAACTAAGTGCTTATATGTTTGGGTTTTCAAACCAATGCGAATTCTATAAAATAAGATGTAGTTTGATTGTCATAGAAATGTTTTTCAATTATGACAAGCTCTAGAATTCCAATTTAGAATTCTAATAATGTTTGTAAAAAAGTTTTCAAGGAATTTTCTTTTGCTTTTTATATTGGAAGTTCTACAGAAAAAATAGTGATCACATCAAACACAACTTGAAACTTTCGCGTATTAAATAAAGAAAAACATTTGAAATTTCGTCAACCAAGAAAGAAAACATTGATGCTTTATTTTCGAGAGAACTTTTAAAGTATCATGTATATTGAGCAGGGGCGAAGAATTGAGCGAAATTGTAAAAACATTTCATGTGAATAGTTCCATAAGTTGTAAAATCTTAACTTCAATCACTACGTAGATTACGATCTGATAAGATGAAAGTACAGTAAGTGTGAATGTGTGTTTTTGCGGTTGTAAGCTTAAACATGATTAGGTACAAAATATGTATGGCAATTAAAAAGAAATTTAGTTATTGCATTTACCTCTAAGCAAAGATACTATTTTGACGTTCAAAAGTTTTTGCAACAAATCGTATACATGAAGTTTCTAGTACTTATGAAGATAATTGTAGTGGCATGGTGCTGGAGCAGCTCCGACGGAACGCCGAGGGACTACTCGTAAGCACAAGAATCCTCGCATCGTCTATGGAATAAATTAGAAAAAACACGAATCAATTAAGACATTTTTTTAAATGTACCAGTTTTTGTTAGTTTCAGTATTTTAAGATCAAATAATTAAGTCAAAAAAAACGGATTTAGATCATTTATTTTTTTTTCATTTGAGTTCTTTACTAACTCTTCTTCTTTATTTTTTTCTTGAATTCATATATTTATATACTATCACTGAATAATATAAGAGAAGATGTACTGTCGTTGACTCAAATGATATTCTGTACCATCAAAATATTTGATGCGATAATATTGAATAAAAATTCAGCTCTCTAATGAAAAAATAGTGAGCGCCTAAGATGGCGCTGTATAATTACTGCTGATGACTGAAAATGTATAATTGTTCGCGGTAGTAAATCCCGTGGCAGTAAATCGGTGTTACGATTAAGCCCAACATGAGCTACAGTTCTATGATGATACCATTATTTTCTGCTGTATCCTTCATCCAATTCACAGTGCAATTAGGAGAGACTCATTGAACATTTTCATATCGCACTCGAAAGTCACTCAATAGTAGTCACTATTTACCTGTTTACTTAGCATATTGCTAAAAATCTAATAAGCATCGATCATAATAGCAAAGTACCTCATTGAAGGAAAATAACGACTATCGACTAGTGCATATCTCATATTAAAGTCACACGTACTCATGATTAGCGAAGGTTTCGACTATTTGGCTTTTCCCATTGAAATTAAAACTGAAATAGGACTCACTTTAACACCAAGCAATAAGTGTGCATAGCATTCTGGCGTTAACTCCGAATAGTTCAAGAAAATGAGGAAAACGAAAGAAAGTTTTTGAATTTAGTATTATCAAACTTTTATTCCAACAAAAGAAACATGAAGTTGGTAATGATCGTCCCTTAGCGTCATCTTTATGCGATTCCCGTCTACCTCTTCAATAGAGCTCCCATGTACTCAACGAGAGCAACCATTTTGATGGAAAAAAGATGGCAGAGATTATAAAAACGAAATAAAAAACAAATCCTTAGTCACAACCCAAGCAGACAAAATTCATCAAAAACGAGTTTAAGCGCCCGAAAATAGACGGAAACGCAAGAAAAGTGGACGACTTTGCATGGCAATCGCCGTTCCCGATTGTGAGTGAAAAACGCTCATTATCCCATCTTCTTGTTCGTTTAATCGCGTTTTCAGAAAAAAACGTATGTAAATGCACAAAAAAAAGACAAATAGTGGTCGTTTATTGCATAGTCATTGTAGATGACGGGTTCATAATAAAAATTCTCAAGTATTAATAAGACGACCATTATTCCTCTTTTTTTCATGTATTTATAAGCATTTTTTCGCTGAAAACGCGATTAAGCGCATAAGAATATGGCAAAGTGAGCGTTTTTCACTAACAATCAAGAACGTCGATTGACATCCAAATACGTCCACTTTTCTCGATGTGCGTCCTTTTCGGGCGCTTAAACGTGTTTTTTTTAAAATTTCGTCTGCTTGGAAAATTCCTACTTGATAAACTAAAAATAAAACGGAAAATGATTGCTGCTTTTGTTTGTGGTTCTTGCTTTTTATTATTTCTTCCTATCGTGGAATATTTGTTTTCGTCAAAGAGTGCTGCAAATATTGAGGTAAATACTAAGAAGGAACAAAATATAGCAAGTAGAGGAAAGTAAGAAATTGCTGTCATCAATTTTTACCTGCAAAAGAAAAATAAACAGAATCGGCGAAGACAATTATTTTGCGTTCTACTGCCTCTTTTTATTATTTCTACCAATGCTTTCAACAATACTTGTGTATTTGTCAAACAATGCAATTATTGCGAGACGAAAATAAAAATGGATAAATATAAAGGTGGGTGTGAGGGTGAGTTTTAACAATTAAGTACCACAATTCAGATTGGGTGAGCGAGAGAGAGAAAGTCTACCATAAGAGATAGATTCCTCACTAGCATTATCGCGATTTCATCCTCGCTAAGGGAATCATCAGATGGCCTATAAGCAAGTGGAATCCTACAAATAAAAGAAAAAAGTGAATTTTTCAATGACCGATTGACAATGGTCTAGGTATTGGTCTTCTTTTCAGCCCCGTCAACAAGCACACCCACAACCACATTTCGTTTAGACATCATTTGGCTTGTGGTGTCTTCCGATGGTTCAGGAAATTCGGACGATTTGTTATATAAGGCGAATAATTTAACAAAGTGTGAGTGTGGGTGTAAGTTGCAGTGAAATTGCGGGATTGAGTTTAGATGTACATAATTGTGTGAATCATCATATCAGTTTATTTCAGATCCACCGTGATCAGTGAAAAGAATTCTTAAGCGTCCAATAAGATAAGTATGTTTCTGGATACCGTTATGTCTTTGTGGTTAAAGATTCATGCAATGGTTCAACGCATCATTGCCACAATATTTTGAAACCTGCTGCACTTCGATAGTTCTTTTTTCTCTATTGAGTGCACAGCTGGAGCCAGATTTACCACTTTTCACGAGCTTTTGTTTTTATAAAATGAGTTCTAGATCTTTGGTTGTGTAGCTAGAGGAGGTGGATATGAGTTGTGTCGGATATCGTAATAATGACTATACTCACATTCATACCCTCCATGAAGAGACTTCGATCATTACTTAAATGCAAAAGTCTATCAATCATATTTTTGTAGAAAAGGATGCGACAAATGAAGCATTTATATTTGCGTAGGTTGCATAAATTAGTGATAGTCTTTCCAAGATCTAATTCGAACATAATTCGATTCTGTAGTGACGAGAGCAGAGTAAATTTTGGTTAAAAAACATTTCTTTTCATCTACTTGATTTCGTCCACAAAAGGTGCTAGGCGACTGATTGCTGTTTTAAAGTCATCTCTGATTACTCTTTCTGTGCGCTGAATGTTGATGAAAGCCAAGAAATAGCTTCAAATGGTATGCTTTTCTTCAAAGGAAGTGGAAAAACGAAAAAGCAGCAGGGATGAATTGCGACGTATTTCTCTTCGTACGAAGAGCGAATATTGTCAATCATATATTAAGGTGTACTATTTCTGCTGTCGACACCATCTGGAAAACGGTGTTTTTCGTTCATCAGAACACTTTATAACTCTGTTCTCGTTTTCATTTATTTTAATACTTTTTAGCAGTGTCAAGAAAGAATTTCAACAGTAAAACTATATAGAGCTCCGTAGATTCTACATGCAACAGCCCCACGCAAGTTTTACACCGAAAACTATATGCTCAATTACACGTAGGGATGCAACCAGTGTTTCCAATAGCAGGTGTACCAAGCAGAAGTAAAATGTACAGAACATCTGCTAATTCTGATTTACACTTTGCTCTAAAAACCAAAATGTACTGTGTACACTTTGCAAAAACTATTTATACTTTGATTCTAGAACTTTGCCTACTGTATAAGATATTAGACTATGACCCTTGAATTATTTTTGTTGTTCAAACTCATTTTCTTCTCATATTTTAAAAAATATTGTCTCAAATTATGAAACAGTATGTCTACTTATCATTTATTTGCATGTGGACCCAATGAGGTCGAAATGAGAGGCTTAGCTACATTGTTCTTTATTTCAATCACATTTGCACACTGATTGGTGTGATTCACATAGAGAACATAATGTGACGGTGACGGCGCTGTAATTAAAACTAAGAAATAGAGTTGGTTGAAAATTCCGAGAGAGCCTTAGCCAAAGATTTTTCAAGCATGCACAGTCATGTTGTCCCTGCCAATAGCTTTCTAAATTTTAGTCTATATTCATCACTGCAAAACGAACAATACTTTTGTTTTTTAGATAAAAAAATTGGCTTCAGTACGCTTTGTACGCTTTGGTGCCAAAAACAAAGTGTAAACGTACACTTTGCTGATGTAAGTAAAGTGTACATGTACATTTTGTTTTAGATTTCTATTGGAAACACTGGATGCAATGGTGACGGTGAATCACCGGTTTACCGTTCTAACAGTAGCCGCCCTTACCTGTAACCGTTCCAACCAGTAACCGTTAATACCGGCTAATGCTGGTTAATACCGGCTTATGCCGGCTTATAAAGGTAACCGGTGAAACGTTTACTGGCTGTATCGGTTGCCGATTGTAATGGTTACCGCCACCGTTGCATCCCTAATTATATCAGAGAAAAATAAACTGAGATAAATAAACAGAAATTTTTGAGGGTATACAGAGTTTGATGCTACTTAAAATGTATCGAGACGTTGCGACAAGAATTATTGATAAACTCTAATTACACACTAAAAATGATCGTATTAGCTAACTTTTACACGGAATAAAATGCATAATAGAGTCACGACTATAAAAAAATTGTTGAGTTCCCGAATTCATCGAAAATTAAAAAGTACGCTGCGATGATATTAGTTTTGGAGAAAAACCAATAGAGCTTTTTAAAATAAACCTAGTACGAGATATGTCACCAAGTGCATAGTATGTGCAGTAGAGATCGACGAAAATTAGAGAGCGCCTTATAATTCACAGACTCTCGTGCACCATCACAGATACAGCTCACAGATATCTGGTACACAAGTACTAACACAAGTTCCCAGAAGAATCATTCCGATAATTGGACTCGATCGATTTCTGTCAGAATCCAATGAGAAGTCAATCGGATTGTATATATTTTTTTATAAAGCCAGGGAAATCCTATCGGAATTCGGGGGTCAGAATGACTTTCGGGTCCTTAGTGTTGGATTTTATCGGATTCTAATGTAGGAATTCAACGGAATCCCACGTGACCTTTTAATTCCCCCCTAGTAACGGTACCAGATATTAATTAGCAACCAATTTAGAAAATAGGGTTCGTCCGTCGGATCTGTTTGTAGATCCGTCTTCCAGAATCTGATCTGATTTTGTCGATTGATCGGAAACGGTAGGATACGGTCGAATCCAGTACTGGGTTGATTCACCTGGGCTTCTATCTGACCTCCATCTGCCTGAATAGGCGTACCATTCTCTAGCAGGTAGTATTCAGGGCCATTTTGACCGTCAGGAAGTGCAATCAATTCTCGTACTTATAATCTTAATCAGCCGTATTAAACAACCCAAGAGTTGTAGAAGATTCTCAGCCTTTGTAAGCTTCAGTAATGCCATCCTTCATGGATGTAGGTGTGCCGGGATGGGTGTGTGGGTGTCGATGCATTCATATGAGTCTTTATCGTTTCAAGAATTACCAAACTTCTGAACTACAGCCAGACCCAAACCCACACCCTATTCCGTTATTGAATCAATTATTAACAATGGAATGCATCAAATTCTATTAAATATTTTGAAACAAATTTGAATTCAATCACTTATTTCTGTGCCAACATCATTAATCGTAGAGAGCCACTAACGAAGGAACCTTTTCAGTTACCCCCACTGATTTAAATGGAAATTCGTTCATAGATATTACATAGTACCGTAGTAAAAACCCTGAAAGGATCTGAGTGTAAAATGCTTCCTTTAAAAGTTATGCTCATTTTCTCATCTTTTTCTTTTTGCGTTGGGTCAACATAAAGTCAGATAACCGAATTTTGATCTGAAATTTCGTGCATTAATGTGCTTTTCTACAGATATTCACCTTTTCCGAAATTATGATTGTCTAATGTTTTTGAAAAAGTGGCCTATTTTCAAAAACTAAATATCTTCAGAAGAATATATTTATTATGGCTGACAAATTTAGAGTATTCCGTTGTTTATTACTCTACTTATAAACGAAATTTCAGACCAAAGTTCGTTTATTTCACTTTTGTGGTGACCCAAAGCAAAAAGAAAGCTAAGAAGAAAAATGAGCTCAAATTTTGAAGGAAGTATTTTGCACTCAGACCCTTCTGTGTTTTTTAATAGGGCACTATGTAATATCTATGGACGAAATTCCATTTGAAACCGGGGACGGGAGGAGAGGGCACCAGAAAAGGTTCCCTCGTAAGCGCTTTTGAGTCGACAATGATGAAGGAAAAAAAACATTTTCAGTTAATAAGGTTTATCTTTAACGAACATAAGTAAAATTAATTATAATTGAATGTGCTACTTTTCAATGTTAGAACTGTTGCGTTTTATAGAGTGTCACAATCACAGTAACAGAATGACTTCAAACGTAAACGAAGCATCGAACAACTCTATAACTACACCTCATAGTTTGTTAGCATCATGTCAGAAGCATTCCAGCATTATATCACGAACCACCGATGTTTTTTCAAACGATGATTCATTAATACATGTTTCTGAATATTCTAACATCAATAATCAACAACTCTCCTCAATGACGATGACCACTGAACAGATTTACATCGTTCTTCTTCTCTCTCATCCAATTCAGAATTCTACCCAAGTCATTGAAAAGCTTCAAACAGTTTCCTCTAACGTCACTATTTTCAACGATCAAGATGAATGCATTGACTTTCTTACCGATCTAATCGATGTTCAAATATTGCTGATTCTGATCGAGTTCATTGATCTTGATTTCATTCTGCTTATAAACAAAATTCATCAACTTCGATCGATTTATTTGTTCAACGCCGAACTCATCAACGATAATTATGTGGTCGGAATGTTGAACAGAAAGGTGAGGGGTGTCTATCACCAGATCGAACAACTATGTTATGTATTGAGAACAGAAATAAAACGATGTTCAATGTTATCGACATCTCTTAGTTTTCTTTCCAATACTTCTGATTCAAATGGTGATGAGTTGGATTCATCATTTATGTACACACAACTCTTCAAAGAGATTTTTCTGGATCTCGAATATGATGAAGAGAAAGCTAAAAGAGAATTCATCCGTTTCTGTCGAGATCCTTCGTCTGGCCTTGATTTTAAATCCAATGACGTCGATCTCTTCGAGAAAAACTATAAGCCGAACGAAGCGATATGGTGGTATACTAAAGCCAATTTCCTCTTTTCAAATGTGAATCGAGCATTACGTACACAAAACATTGGGGTTTTGATGAAGATGGCATTTTTTCTTAGAGATCTTCATGTCAACATTAAACACAAGCATTCTGAAAATGTTCATGCATCAAAGCTGATTGTGTATCGAGGACAAGGATTATCGGAAGTTGATTTCGAAAAGATGAGGAAGAATCTAGGCGGGCTTGTTGGTTTCAATTGTTTTTTATCGACTAGTCGCCAAAGAGATACACCATTAATGTTTTCTGAGAGCATTGCAAATGAGGATGAGAAGATTGGCATTCTATTAGAAATTGAAATCGATCCATTGATTTGTTCAACTCCATTCATATTCTTAGACAATCTGAGTCAGCATCAGGATGAAGAAGAAATTTTGTTTTCAATGCACAGCATTTTTCGTATTGTTAAGATGAAGAAAGTGGAGGAACGATTGTGGGAAGTGCAGTTGATTTCAACCACTGGCAACGATCCTGATTTAGTTCGATTTACTAATAATATTCGAGACCAAGTGCATGCAGATAATAGATGGATTCAATTGGTTTTGCTAATGCAGAAAGCAGGTAAATTTAACGAAGCTCAGGAGATTCTCAATGCTCTGTCTGAAATAATCAGAGATGGTGATGATGAAATAGTAGAAGCTCTGAGAACAATCATCGAGTTCTTAATCGATAAGTGTTGTTTTGGTAATGGTGAATATTCAAAAACGGTTATTCGCTGTCAGAGGTCATTAGAAGTTTCACAGAAATACGTTCCAGCGGATCATCCTCTGTTTGCAAGTATTTTTTCCTTAATGGGTATTGCATTCCTCCAAATGCAAAATTGTTGTGCTTCTCTTACAAGTTTACAGAAAGCCTTAGATATTTTAAAAAAACAGGTCCATCCTGACCATAAAATGATAGCATATTGCTACACAAACATTTGCTTAGCTCAAACACTATCGGGTGAACATGAAAATGCAATCATGAACTACGAAAAGATCTTAGAGACTGTACATAAAATTACTTATCAAAATCATCCTGATATCGCTATGATTTACGGAAATATCGGTACATTACTACAAATCAATGGAAAGTATCCAGAAGCATTAACCTACTATGAGACAGCATTGGATATAATGAATAAGTCTCTTCCTCCAGATCATCCTGATATTGTCACTACAAAGACTATCATTGGCTCGATTCATGCTCAAATGGGTAATTATCAGCTTGCCCAAGAGCAATATTATTCAGCGATGGACATTGTCCAAAAATCATTCTCATCAAATCAGTCAATTATCATAAAGATCTATGTATTCATAGGATCAATGTATTTCTTTCAGAAAAATTATCAAGATGCATTGACCTACTTTGAAAAAGCTTTGGAAAATGCCAAAAAACTTATCCCTGAACATCATTTAGATATAGTTGCAATTCAAGCTAACATCGCCAGTATTAAATTTGAGCAAGGTAAACATCATGAAGCTCTAGAAGAAATTCAAGAATTGCTTACAGTTCAGCAAAATCTATATACCAAAAATCACCAACACCTAGCTGCAACCCATAATAATATCGCAGCTATGTACATGAGAATCGGTGAATATTCAAATGGACTTGTACATCTTCAAATATCACTTGAGATTCAGCAAGAATCCCTCCCAGCTAATCATCTAAATTTTGGAATAATCTATCAAAATATTGCGTATACTTACCAATGTTTGGGTAATCATTCAGAAGCTTTATTTCATTATCAAAACGCTCTACAAATTTTCAAGAAATCTTTGCCATCTAATCATCCTCAAGTTGCTCTTATTCTTCAAAACATCGCTTCTTTACAACTTTTGACCCAAGACTATACTGGAATGATGCAAAACATCAGTCAACATTTCAGCGCTGCCGAAAATACACTTTCACTGAACCAGTCGAAAAGTAGTAACTACAGTAATTTAAAACATTACCTAGATCAGTGTGCTCAACAGACGTCGAGCATGAGTACTAGCATGATGGATATGAGTAGAATAGTCGAAAACCATCAATCATCATATGATGAAACTCTCCAAACCGCATATCAAGCAATGGATAAAAGGCTTTCTTCATTTGGGCATTGTGAAGAATTGATAAGAACAGGATTACAACTGTCTTCATCTGATGATCCGTTAGTTGCAATGACATCAACACAACAATCAGCAGTCAAATCAATGGCAGATTCCGTGAAAAAGTTGGGGACAATATTTTCGAATGTTCGACAACGATTAGCAGATTCGGAATATTCGAATGGCGAGGATTCTCAAAATGTCGGAGAAACATTTTCCGATGATTTCAATTCTGACACAGCGAGCGCTTTTATTGAGATACTAGAGTCGCTTAAACAATTTCTTCCACCGAATGATATTTCTGTAGCTACTTTATACAATAACTTTGGTGCCGAATCTTTTTCATCTGAAGATCACAAAAATGCACTTGTACTATTTGAAAAGGCTCGTGATCATCTACTACAATGTAAACCGATCAATCATGAAGTTCTTGCTAAAACCTACGATAATCTAGCGATGTGTTTCGAAGCTCTTGGGCGAAATGAAGAAGCAATCGATGTCGCAATAGAATCCGTTCATTCAGCAACGATCGCCTTTGGTCATGATCATCCAAAAAGTAAAAAATATCAACAACGACTCAAACAACTTTCTCCATTTTATTAGAGCGAATGTAAAGATAACATAGGAAAAGAAAAGAACCTCGATTTATAAAAAAATAGAAATGTATCATGTTTCAGAATAATATTCCTACTAATACGATACCTAAATTAAAATACGAAGAAAAGTTCAACGAACTCACAAGATCCTTTTGATTCATGAATGTGGGCGTGAAATATTTTTTGTAGATATTATCAATTAAATTTCAGATTCACATGCAAATACAGACAGCAGTGACAACAGACACGATCAAATCCAACACACAATTAAGATGTATTCTCGTTGGCACTAAAAGCCATACCTACAGTTTTTCTTCAAAACCTTCAGAAAGGTTTCTTTTCATAATTTGTTGTATTAATTTTGTCAGCACATAGCGTACAAGAGGAAGTGAGCTGAATGCCAAATGATTGGTAACTAGTATCATTAATAGAAAAACTCACCGAAGGTTGCGGGTTCTAATCAATGATAGTTCCACACCAACACCGACCGCACACGGTATACAGTATTGTTTCATGGATAGAAATCAATCAGTTCGTTTTCAATGAAGCTGCTACTAGGAAATGTTTTAGCTTCATGCGTAGTAATAGGCTGCAAAAAATAGGGGAAAATTTTACAATTTCGAGAAACACTTAATGGCAACGCTTTCTCAAGATATCTCAAGAGTATTTTGTTCGCATGAATGAACTACTGCGGTTAAGAGAAAGATAGGAAGCTGCAGTATGATATCATCGAAATAATGACTTGAGAATATAATGATGGATAGAGCATTCATTTGTTCATGATTTTCACCGATCAGCGAATATCAATTGTGGATAAAATTTTATCAAGTGCTTTTAATTTTCATTGGTAGTTTGAGCAGAAACAAGATACATGGATAACTGGGTAAAAATTTTGCATTCGGAGTGTATGTTTGCTCTCTCGATTTTGCAAAGGCTCAGGGTTTTTTTTACTTCCTTTATTCATCTGTTCTTCCAAAGAAAATGACGAAAATTGTGTCTGTAGCATCTATGCTGTTGAAGTGAATGATGCTAAGTGAATTATATTTCGTTTTGATTCGCATTAGAAACGGCTGAATGAATTGAATAATAATTTGCATGCATAACCTCGGATGGAGTGAAGGATGGGAGAAAATTTCTTCCTTCTAATACGAAATCAATAATCGAAATATATTACATATGTCACTGATATTTTTCTTCTCCACAATCCTATTTTGCACTGAGGTGAACTATCTTAAGAGTACTGGCACGATTCTTTTTTCGTAACTCATTGCATACGGTAAGTAACGTGGGACAGATTTACAACCTCCATGTACTATTCCATGTAATATGAAGAGCTCGACGAAGACATTCTTTCCTTTCGAAAAATGTGTTTTCTTCTTGTCTTAACGCCGTGCGTACTTACTATTGATATTTAATATGTGTGCATCGTCTTTGTAGAGTAATAAGTTTTTATCTGTTATTTCAGATCTTGGTCTTGTGTTGGATGTTTACTTCTATACCGGATTACTGTAATAGAAGCCATAATTCTAAATTCGAGTTGAATGACAATATTCACTAGAGCCCAAGCATTCTGTTTTATATTCATCCACGGCGTGGAAATCATATTGAAGTTCTCATCTAGTCTGCTGATTTTCCATTGATTTTCCCTCCAAAGAACTGGATGTATTACTACAGAAATGTTTCCAAGAACGTTTCTAATAGACGGCGAGAATCCAATATAGTAGAATATACAGTTACTAGCGCATACAGTTCCATCCGAAGGCTATGTAGTGCAATGATGCGGTCCTGAAATGTAACAGTCTTAAAACAGTATATACAGGTTCAAACGAAGTTCTACGATTTCACGAAATAAATTGATGAAGAAGTCATTAGTGTACGAGGAATGCTTTCTTCCAGAGCAGACGATGCAGCTTTCAAGGATTTACACATTCTCTCCTTCTGTTTCATCGTTTCTTACTTTCCTCGCTGCATTATTTCCTCTTCATGATCTGTTATATAGGAATAGTTATTGCTGTTCTTGTTCGATAGATATTATCTCTGCTGACTTCATGTTTAGCATGTGACTGGTTTACTAATGCGCTTAGGCAAATATACACACAGCCCTGAAGAAAATTCATCAATCAAATATTGTATCACTTCCAGATGTCATTAGAATGTGACTTGCTTAGAGTGAGGAAACTTCAGTTGATGTAGTTCATCTTTTTACAACTGGGTTATGTTTCTTACCAACTAGTTAGAGAAACCTTAAATTAAAATCATTCCAAGAAATTTCTAGCAACTGACGAATATCTGAAACTGGTTTCTCAGGTAGAATGACTAACCGTTTTTTCCCAGTTAACCAAAAAGAATGGAATTTCACAACTTTCATGAATGGTCTGCGCTACGTAGTAAATTACCATAAAATAATTTACTAGAATACTTTTATGGAGAAACTTCAAGGGCCTTCACATTTAGACGGCCAGTTTTCATTGTGAAATCAAGCAAAGTTTCACGAAGAAAATCAGAGTATCAAAATGTGTAACTCTGGCATATGGTTTAATCCGATAAGTGAACGTCCATAAGATAAATTGATTAAAAACAGTAGCTTCGACCATGGGGCTGATCTGCAAAAGGCAATCAAGAATCAGGTACTTTCTTTCTCTAAATTAGCTCACGTGTGTACCAGATTCAATTGTAGCTCCCTGCTCGTATTCTGATACACCTAAGACTAAAATTTGGTTTCTGAAAATTGTTTTTTTTCATTAATTTATGTATCATATTTCTTAACTGCAAAAATTAGTTCTTATCATGTCCCCTAGTGAAAATGAATGTTGAGATGGTAGTCTGATTCTTCTTTTTCTAAATATGTCTTTTACCTATGGGTATCGGCATGGTTAGCCAAAACTATATCAGATTCAGAGAGATAGCATGTGAAGTGTATCAGCTCTGCTATTATGATCTAATATATGATCAGTCGAAATTATCTGATATGGGTAAGAAAGAGAAAATATCAGAGAAAGACTTCCGTTAACCATATATTAGTTTGCAATAGCAGGCTAATTTGGAAATCGACTAACTATTGGAGTTGAAATCCAAATATAGATGAAACCATTCTAAAACAGATACTTCACTTCGATTTATTTTGGTTGATTAATCTGTAAGTTATTCCAAGACGTTTATTTCTATTCTTTACATGATCAAGAAACCATTAAGCTACTTCCAAAGAGGCTCAAATTCTGAGTTTTAGACTGCCTCTGTTATTCTCTAAACATGAAACAAATATTGATTTATGTATTCCACAAATGCAATAAAAGTTCGTTTATCTAGTATACTGAACCAACCACTAGCAACTGGTGGGATACATTGGGTTGAATGTTGAAGCGTGCTGTAAACACAGCGACCCAGTCCACAAATCTATTGATCAGAACAAAATGAGTGGTCTATTCCTAGGCATTTTTCTCGGCTCTAGGTTCAAATTGGTGAGTTGGGGATTGAAAAAGCTCCATTAGTTACATCGGAGATCAAAAAAATGCAAAAATTTCAATTTCAATTCAATTCTATTCGATAATGCTAAAATAAAACAAAATTTCTTCTCTCTCACAAAAGACATCGTCCTTTTCAGTCTCTGTGAATATTTTCGTCGAAAACTGTTTAAGGACTACTTGTTGCGATTCATTTCACCTTGCGTTGGGCAGATTTATTCAGAGTTCTTAAGTTCTCCGCACGACCAAAAGGGCAAGAATCTGTATATGATGAATTCTAACGTTTGTATAGTCACAAAACGTTTTCATTAATTGGATTGTTAACAGAAAGACTCCGATCTACAAATAAGTGCTGTAGTATAAACTGATATTTCCTCAAATGAAGGCGCACACTTAAAATAGAAATGAAATAACTCGGTATTTTTTATCTGATTTTCGTCTCTATCATAGTTCATATTTCACTCGATAATTAATAGCTGAATTGTATAGCCAACATGGATTTCAAATTAAGAGACTTCAGTTGTGCCGTAGAACCTAAGATTGCCTGAAAACTGTTAGTTTTTGAAGAGCATTTGAGCTCACACGACGCTGCTTAGTGATGTTGCACTTGTGAAATAATTAATTGGTTTTCAATACGCCTTGGTCAAGCCATAAACGAAGAAAAAAGTAGACAGACAGCTTAGATGGAGTCCTTGTATCGTCGATGTAGCTCATAGTAGTAGATCAACAGTATATCGGTTTTTATGTAAGGTCATCAATAGAAATCAAGGACCATTCTAATTATAGGCTGTCCAACTATTCTAGTAGTTGATGTCCAACCATAGTTTGTGAGGTTCGAGTGACGGAATATCTGAGATAATAATAATGCCACCATGTAAGTTCGTCATCTTCAGTAAGCATATAAATCAGAGAGGCTATAAAACAATAGCATAATACTGAGCAAGTCATCATAGTTTTACGAAAAGAAATGCGAAAAGATGTTCGCCTTTTCTCTTTTGCTTGGAAATCGTTAAGTTTGAAGACGATCAGCAGAACAAAAATATACGGCATCTTCGCTCTCGCCAGTGAACAGAAGATTCTTCATAACATAGGATCTATATAAGTTGAACAAGCAAACGAAGCTGAAGATATGAACTTTATACTAAAGTGATTTGACTCATTTTTATGTTATAATACGGAGGAGTTGCGAATCAGTCGAATCGACAAGACCATATTCAATTCCATTTGATTCGCCACCGTTTCTGACAAGTCTTTGTTTTTCTAGAATCCTTATTTTGCTGTGGACAGAATTTTATTCAAGACGATCTAAAATGACTGTTGAATTACATAGGGTATACATTGAGATTGAGAACCCCTGCCGCACACAACATACGGTGGCAGATAGGGTCCAGAGACCATGACAGATGGTTTCCAAGCACCATTGAAGATAATTTATAACTAAATAGTATCTAATTCGAATGTGTATGGTGTATTTCCTTATTGAAGTCTTGTACTGTAAATTAAGGAATGATATAGGCATATGCCTCAAAATACATAAAAGAGAGCAGTTTTTAGACACATAGATGTCACAATACCAATCGAACACACTTTGGAGTATTAGCCCGAGAGGAACGACTTCGATGCCCTGACATGTAGCTGCAACGCAGCACATCCAAATCGTCACTCTAGGGATGATACACCGTAGTTTTCAGAGAACGTTGACAAGCTTCTGCGGATGCACAGTTTTTTTCTATCAAGAGAAGTCGTTCCCTATATAACCGGATTATGCCATCACTCTTTAGAGAATTAATAACAACAGATATATCGGGTTTCACATTTTGATCCCACAGAGTTTGTGCTTGCAGCTTGTTTTTCTCAATCTGAATCATCGAACAGCTGAGACTAATCGGAGGTCTGCTCTCGATATTAGTATACATCAAACCTTCTTAAATACTCGTTACTGTTGTATTATCTCAAGCTCGTCTGACGTCAGATGTTATTAGATTACGTTGATTGAATCGGTGCGAGATCTTCGCAAATCAACGCAGACAATGCTATGATTAGATAGGAATGAGATTGAAGAGTGCTTGTAAAACGTCTAAAAAATTATTTTCTCAATTATTTTCAGTTTCGGCAATGGATAAGACTTTTCTTGTCGAGAAAATATTAAATGAATTCGTATTGAAGAAGTAATGTATTTAGATTGATTACATCATCATTATTTAAACACTCAACAGCACAAGACGAAGTCGAATGATTGGAAAGTATCTAAGGATTGTGGTACTACTCCTTGCTTCAGTTGTGTGTGTAACAGCATCGAATAGAACAGCAACCCAGTTGAAAGTTATACAAGTTCCAGCCATTCAATCAAGAAGTAGCTTTGGTAATAGCAAAGTAGCACCCCCTTAATACTTTTACAGATGAAGTCAAAAAACATGGCAATTTGATGTTACAGAGGCTTCAACTATATTTTCAAAAGTGCCTGAACTTTCGCTAGCCGTTCACCATAATGTACTAATGATATATAAAATTCATTTCCAAGGTTCATGTTTAAATACTAATTCAGATGGTCGTAGCTTGGTTCGAATACTGGTCGACAATAAGGTGCTCAATTTGAATAGACTCATGCCAAATAATGATCGATGTGTAGCTCTAGCATCGCAAATGGGCTTTCCTGATCTATTTAATCTGGATGCTCAGGGTGGCAGCTTTTTCTACAGCGGAGCCACATCTTGGGTACGCGTTTCTTGTGCAAAATCAGATGTAGCGTTACTAAATGCTGGAACGCATATTATTGATGTCGGCTTGCGTACTCTGAAGTCTTTTGCACGTCTACATCGTGGAGAAATTTCTGTGGAGATGACTGAATACGATCCAAGCATACATTTCGGCTTCGAATATGCGACTGTTGTTTGATTGAAATCGTGACTGATACCGCAACAGCGAAAATATTTCATCTTATGTAACTGAACTCATTCTATTACGATGCAAGTTTATATAATAAACATTAAGTTTGCTGCAGCTGACTTCGTTTTACCAAATATACTTCTAATAAATAGAGCCACCTTGGCTGAGGTTTTTCACTGTTAGCCACCTATTCACAAGCTACTGCGATCAAATCTCAGTACTGTCATTCATGTAATGACCATGAACAAGTCACTAACGGCTAGTTATCTTAGATGACTTATCCATCCGATAGTGTATTGATTACGTCGGTAGTAAGTATGCAGATTCAAGAAAACAACTCCAAATTAGATGTCAAAACTACGTGATACTTACGTTGACCGGCAGCCCTACGTAAATAGGGGAGAGCATTGGACAGAAAGGGATGCAGATACTGCAGCCCGGGGAGAAAAAAGTTAACAGAGACTGGTTTATGTGGACCCTAGGGCCGGCCCCAACTAGCGATAAGCATACGGCAGCTCATATTGCTATTATTATTCCTAATAAATATCCATAATGATGTCTTGAATCTAGATTATTAAGAAATCTGTAGTTGGTTAATAAGCTCGTCCCATTACATGAAAGTGGATGAGCATTCAACCATATGACTAAAACAGGCAGTAATATCATTCGAAAAACAGTTCGAGTTCGAAATAAATGAGCATTAGCTACATTTTGAAACGTTCAAAAATCATTATCTATTAAAAAGCCGATCGTAGATTTTGATTGGACTCGGATTCTAAATACTTTAAAAAAAACTGCATTGAAAGTCAGAAGTTCATGAGTTGGGTGGAGGTTCTAATAACGTGCTCACACTCTTCCTGCTCTGAATGGATTTTTTTAGATAATATACATCTGACTAACAAGCTAGTACATGAAAAAATAGATGGTTTCAGATGCCAGGTGGCAAGTCACTGCACGTTCATATACACTAATAGCAGCACCTATACTCACAACCTTCATATCCGATGGTATTGGTGACAATTATACTTTAGAGCGCCTGTTTAAAACATGAGTGTGAGCCTCTCCTTAGGGATCGGTTCCTAATGACTTGGAAGGGGGGAATCACGTTCACTTATCGGGTGGTCAGTTTTGATAAAGAGCGAGAGAGAGGTCACTTTTATAAAAATAGGACTAACCTGTGTTTGCTTGATGGTCACAACAACTTTATTCGTGGTTAATCAAACACCCAGAAAAGGAAACAATTCCACAGGAACAGACACAGCAAGGGGAGAGCAGAAGAAAACAAGGAGAAGACCACAGTCAATCGACTTATCAGTAGAATGATTTTTCACAACTGAACTGGAGAGCGTGACTGAGGGAGATAGGAGAGAAGAAAAGGGGAATGAGAGCGAGAATAAGGGCGACGAGAGAGAGAGAAGAAAAGGGAGACGAAGGGAGGGAGGAGAGAAAACAGGAATAGAAAAGAGAACAGAGAAAAGAGAGAAGAAACTAAGGAACGAAAAACATAATTGAAGTTTAGCGACAACTAGTGTCATCAGTTGACGCTAACAATGAGAAAGTCAGAAACTGTGTAATTAGAAAAAGTTGCGACAAGTAGACGCAATTTACATAATTATGTTGTTTGATTCACAAAACTATCAAGTTCTATTATTTCAAAGTGAGCTAAATGCAAGTTTGTAGAAAATTGGATTGCAAATTTTTCAAAATTAAATTCAAGATTTTATCTATTGTCTGAACTGAGATATACGTAAAACGCAAAATGTTGCAAAACGTTTCTGTCACTCGGAATTTAGAAACACCACGGTGATCTAATATCAACCGACTACGTTCCATTCTCTCCGAAAGCCTCGAAGCGGTGGAAAACTGAACAAATACTTTTTATCAAAAATTTTGCACCATAGATTATTTAACTTGCGAAAAATACTTTTCTGATCAACTATTTTAGAAAAACGAGCATGATCTGTCTGCAGAACCAGTCGTGCTTGTTTATGCATGGCTGCAGATCAAGTAGAACAAATGAAACGTGTATCGATTAATAAATGATAGGTATTAACTACTTAATTGATTGAGTGAAAAGATAAACGATGTGATAGCATAACAGGGAAGAACAAAACTATTGAATTATGACATATTCTCATCTATCAGCTACGAATAAATTCATGTAAAGCAAGAACATATTTCAATGACCAAAATCGCAATGAAAGTTTTTGTTGAGGCTGTGGCTGCTCGCTCAATTCATCCGCACCCCACACCCACACCCGCATTAAATTTTACGTCAGTTGTTCAAATACTAAATGAAAATAAAATCTAATATATCTGTTTCAAATGTTTGTTCACTCCTCGACAATTGTCTTGAAATCGCCTAATATCTTCTTCCTCCTAGATTCCAGAAAATGATTGTGTTATTTTGAGATAGCACTTGTTGGGTCGAACTTCAGCGTCCCAAAATTTGGAGTATAAATTCAAGTAGCAGCAAGGTTGTATTCTTCGGGGAGGAAAATTTCAGAAAATTCTATCATGCTAAGTAGAAAAATGTCCATCGCAAAACCATATCAAAATGTATTAATGGTAAAATTTCCACAGAACTCTATCAGGTACTTGCAAGGAGACATTATGAAAATATTTCGGATAATTGATTGAAAAAAGTCTATTGTTAGTGCTTTTAGTTAGATTATCACATATTAGTCAAAAATATCTGGTTGGATCTTAAAATTTGGCTACATTCCTAAAAACGTTAGCTCTATACACAATGGAATAATTTGCATCCAAATCTGAAACTATTGGTTTGAGCACAACCCAGTGTTCCTCTCGTGCAGTGAGCCCTATAGACCTAAAGAACAAGTGTGACTTGATTACTTGTAATAGTGGGAAAGTGGCACAACATCGAAAATCAATATCTGGAAGGAAAAATGTTGATGAGTAAAGTATCGAAAATTTACCATTTGGAATGAAACTTCATAAATTTTCAATACTGCATTTCTATTCGTTTACTCTTTTAAATGGGAAATGCATAGATTTGTTCCATTCTTCTTCAGTGCCAAATAAAAATAGACAGATGACAAATTTTATTTTCTTCCAAGTCAAATACACTAAGAAAACGTGTTAGGTAGACATACAAAAATGAAACGATTTAGTTTTTACATCCCATGCAATCAAGAAAGATAGACCTTGTAAATGTTCTTGAGTGTCTTTTTTTTGCATTTTGGCATCGAGTTAAAAGTGTTTTAAGAGTATTTCGCACGAGGCAGACTTTCAAATGTCAACACGGTTACTGTTGAACTGTAAGTATTGGTGAGCATGAAAATCAATAGAATGCCCCCATCAACACTCATACGCAAGTTCGTAAGAGAAAGAATATGTTATAGGAATGTGTTTTATTCTGTTTTTAGTACTGATTGAAAATTTTCGGTGTTTTCCCACCTAAACGTAATAGTTTTATGTACTAGTCTGTAATCAAGTCTTTTTCTTCGCCATAACTAAACGACAAACATTCTTTTTATTTTACAATCGGCACTTATTGTAAATCGTTTGCGCTTTCTTTTCTTTAGTGTTGTGTATACAGTCATCAATACGACCCCCATACAAGTGTAAGTGGACACGAATAAAAAAAGAGAAAATCACGCCGCTCTCTTCATTTCCCAGTCTCGTTGTCTTAATATTATCGCTTACTCATTGAGTAATAATAGTGATAACGGAAAACTTTCTGATTCTTTCATCTCTTTTTTTGGACAATGTCAAATTAATCCTCAGGAAGGAATTCCATTAGAATAATTCTTGTAATAAAGATATTATAAACATTCTTATTTTTCACAAGTTTTAACTTCATAATCACCGTTGTCATCAAAATGAAAGGAAAATTATTTTTAATGAACCATTCTTCTTCTTTAAAGAATTCTCATCCATGAACCACATTATAGTTTTATCTATCCACATTCTCGAATCAATCATATTCATTTGTGCATTCGTATTATTGAGTTCTGTTGATAAATATATATAAACTCATAGAAATAAACGAAATTTACGTCTTGCTAATCTTAAATCGCTTTATACGCTTTGAGTCTTACCATTTCGACGAATGTAAAATGTTCTAATAGATACAAGATTTTTTAGTCTTTACTCAGCAGCTTTTTCGAAGGATTGTTAGATCATATTTTTAGCAAATGATAAACCTTATGACATAGTCCCGAATGGTGGATCTCTTGGTTTTTATCGATGACATTTTTCTGAAAAATCAGTAATTATTCGCTCATGCCTTTATTATGAATGAATTGATTTTAGCCAGTGTAATTGTTCGCTAACATGTCTTCTGTGCGTATAAACGTGCTATCACCGTATCTTTTCTCTCAAATGATGATAAAAGATACTAAATATTCACCTACCTATGCAAATATGTACATTGTCAAGTTGAGAACATTTTTGAGCGAAGAGAACGGCATATATTATTATCTAATGCATTGCGATATCCCATCTTTTTTGTAAAGATCCATACGTACGACCTTATCTATTATTTGAATCAAGTAAACTTAGAATAGCCTTGAAGAAGCATATTTAAATGAAAAGCAAGCCTATTGATCAATTGGTGAATTAGGATTTTTTTCGATAAAGGATCTAGATTCGGATGGTTACGATAGAAATGTATTGAAAAGACTTACTTTTCTAATTTCTAGAATTGTCGATTGTTGATCAGAAAGTGAAATTATTACAAAACGGCTACGGTGAAGTCGTACTCTATTATTAGTTAACTATATAATTATGGTCATGAACATTAAAATATATCAGGTGGATGCTTTTACTGACCACTTATTTGGAGGCAATCCAGCCGCTGTCTGTTCATTAGAAGAATGGCTGCCAGATACAATGATGCAGCAAATTGCAATTGAAAATAATCTTGCTGAAACAGCATTTTATGTGCCGAATCGTAGTAATGATGGATATGAACTTCGTTGGTTTACACCCGAACTCGAGATTGACCTTTGTGGTCATGCGACATTAGCAACTGCACATGTTATTTTTACTGAAATATCTCCCATGAAAGATGAAATCAAATTTCAGACAAGGCAAGCGGGCGAACTTACAGTTTGCAGAGAAAAAGAAGATGGGTTATATACACTGGACTTTCCATCTCGTCCTGCAACAAAAACTGATCTACCTGATGGACTTCTGTCAGCTTTAGGCACCAGCATTACTCCTAATGGGATTTTCAAAGCAAGAGACTATATGCTTGTTTATGACAATGAGTCGGATGTTAGACAAATGTCGCCCGACTATAACTCGTTGGCTAAATTCGATTCTATCTTCGGTATAGTTGTTACTGGTCCTGGTGATGAGGTCGACTTTGTTTCACGATACTTTACACCTGGCGCTAGCATTCCCGAGGATCCTGTGACTGGCTCTACACATTGCACTCTGATCCCGTATTGGGCAGAAAAACTAAATAAAGACAAATTACACGCGTACCAGATTTCAGCGCGCAAAGGAACACTTTGGTGCGAAAGTAAAGGTGATCGAGTACTTATATCGGGCAAAGCTGTAACCTATTTAAAAGGTGAAATAAACATTTAACTTCGTTTACTCACCTTATTAACAAATAAATTTCTTCACTTCCAAAATGCACCACTTATGATGGGTATTGAAAATAGCAAAGAGACTAGACTGATTGATTCGTAGCCAAGAAAATTTTGAAACGATTGAATTATCGTTAGGTAGACTGACAACCAAATATCTTTTATTCTATTATCTAGAAAAAGATCTTTTCAATAAAAAAATGATGTTGACGTACAAATACTTGTCGGCGTCTGAATGATCCAGAAAGAAGTGCTCCGATGAAGCAGATTGAAAGAACAACATAATTTACTCACTTACTCGAAAGTATTACTGATTACGCAAACAGATTTTTTATTCTATCCTGTTTAATATAATCCATGATAATTGACTGTGTTCCGCTTAATTTTGAATTAATTTTTCTACGAAGACGATCTCTGAAACACTGACTAAGAAACGGGTGAATTTAGCCGCCCAGTAAATGGCAGTAACATATCGAGTGATTTGCAACACTATTTTTTATCATAGATTTTCGTTGATATTCATTCTTCGAACTCGTCGCGAATTGGTTCTAGAAAGCGTTTGAATTTATGCTCTTTTCTCCCGTTGCCATATGAGGTCAATGACGAAGACTTTTGAAGTCAAATTTCGCCTTATACATGAGAGAGTTTTAGCTCAATTAGAATGGATTTTTTTAATTTACAAAAGATCGAAGGATTCAACGTTCTGTTGTGATCTTCAAGTTCAAATATAAGATAATAATTAACTTTCGATCTATTTACAGCGTATTTGAACAGACAAGGACAAGACAAAACTTGAATTTCATTGAAGTAAATAAAAGCACTCATGAATACATATAAGAATAGAGATAAATTGACAAGGACGCTCTAAACTAGTCAGTAGTAAAAATTATGAAGCAATAAAACTGAATGAGAAACTGTTTTCAACAATCTTGGGTCTGCATCTGAATATAAATTATTTCACAATTTTTCATGTTCTTTACAATCAGACGCTTGGTGAAATATCAATCATGCCTAGAATTTTTCATAGGTCCAATAATTTATCTGGAGCGAATTAAAATTCGAACAAAATAGAAGACATATTTCGTTAAACATGTATTCATTTTCAATTGTCAACCCATATCAAGAATATATTTGTAATCATTAATTCCATGTAGAAAATCATTATGTTAAAAGCTTTCATACCAATCTACACTTGTCAAGACTTTTCGCCCATGAAACTTTCAGACAACTTGCTTTTGTCAATGTTACTACACTACATGTTTAGCAATAATCAATTGAAAAATTTATTTGAAAAATGCCATGAAATATTTCGGCACAAACCTAATTTGATTCAACCACCTCGTAATAGAATTATAGTGGCTCACGCATTATCGAAGCCATCTCTATCTACAACTTCGAATGAAATGGCAAAGGATTAGCCTTTATAAATTTTATCAGATGTTCAACAATTTCATCTGGCTTATCTTCTTGCAGAAAATGGCCAGCACGAGTAATAGTTGCATGCGCTTGATTTTTAGCACCTGGTACTAATAACTTCAGAAATTTGTCTGCACCAGCTGTTATCGGATCTGAATCCGAGAATAATGTTAGCATTGGTTTACCGAATAGTTGCAGATTTCCCCATGCATCCCGATTATATTGCGATGAAGGATTATCCGGTGTTGTCGGTACTAAGGCGGGAAATATTAATGCGCCCGCTTGATATTTTTCATTTGGAAATGGAGCATTATAGGCGGCAACTTCTTCCTGTTTCATTTTTCTTACGACACCACGTTCGATGATGGAGCCTACATTCATATTTGTTTGTTCCAATGCAAATTTTTGCCATCGCAAGAAAGCATCAGAAATTTTTTCATCGCCCGTAGGTAGTCCACCATTAGCAACGACAACTCGTGCGAAACGGTTGCTAATACCATTCGTACCAACTAATTGTAAACCAATTAAACTACCCCAGTCCTATTTCAGATATGGAAAACAACATGTTTGATCAAATTGTCTAATGCAAAGATCATATCAGAGAGCCCTACAAGTAACGAGTCCCATACTTAGTATATGAATTGCATACAATTAGAATAATTAATTAGAGTCCACTATCTATAGGTATCATTTACTAGCTGAGTGGAAAATTCTTCAACTTCTCCTTTTGAATCGGAAATAAATCGACGTTTTAACTAAGTAATTCCGAGTGATGAACATTTTGACTGCCTTGAGCTGTTACTGAGTATATACTTACCAACAATTATGAGGGAAAATAGAGTGAAAAAATAGACAACAGTAGTTTCTGCGTTTTGATTCTCGTTTTTCTGAGTAAAGATGCAGTTAAAGTTTTTCTAGTGCGAAATTATTTCAAATGTTACTCTACGAAAAAAACTTTAAAAAAATTTGACATAGAGAACGATTCATACACATACAGGCGTATGATCATCTACAGAAAGAATAAATAGGATATTATAACAATGAATAATTACTGTAAGAGTTCGATTTAAAATTTGAGAAAAACATCGATTAAATTTTAATATTCCACTGAGACAATTATTCTTCAATTTTGGTTTAGTGTATTAAAAACCAGATCGTTTCCTTTATGTTCTAACTGAACCTCAGCTGTATCAGTAGATAGTAGTTTAAACAACCAGAGTATTTACGATGAACGTATTAGTGTTCAATGGTAACAATCATTTATGACATTCTTAAAGAAAAATGGACGATTTCTTTTACTACTTTCAATACTTCTAAAAGGAGCCGTCATAAAAATTCTATTACATTTTCTCTCACTACTGTCGTCTACAGTTCAAAATCCAAGAAGTAGGTTATAAAAGATCGGGTTCGCGTCCTCATGAAGAACTTTTCAGATTATATATGTGAAGTGTTTTTGCTCCGAATTACCTGACAAAATAATGTAATATTATTTAAGTTTAAATTATCAATAGCTTCTCGTATCCAGTTAACATGCCTTTGGTATGTGTAATCGGTTTTATTCATTGGTTTGTCCGATTTACCGAAGCCAATCAAATCAAAAGCAGTCACTCGATACTGTTGTAATGGAGGTATGAAATGACGATACAGATAACTCCAACTCGGTTCACCATGTAATAGTAGAATTGTCTCGTCACTATTCTTATTACCTTCATCTAAATAATGTAGACGTAATTTTGTTTTTCCATCACCTATAGTACCAGGATTCGATACCTCAACATAATTTGGTTGAAATGGATAATTTAATAGATTGACGAATGCAGAGTCCGGCGTACGCAGTATACCGGTATTTGATGACATAGTACGAGTTCCAATTCTACGTGCAATATTGACGATAGTAGGAATAAAAAAAGTACTCATTATCAATTAAATCGTAGACTTTGTTCAATACTGATGCAACTTAATTCTCAGTATACTTAGGGATGAAACACATGAAAAAAGTGAACTAAATTAATTTCATTTAAAGTTAACACTCGTTCACACTAAGCAATTAAATCACCAATGAGGAAGGTGTACACGCCTCTTTTATGTAAGGAAAGAGAATGATAAAAAAAATGCTAAGACAATAAGAGATGTCTCTATCGTGCGCGTGCAAATTCTATTAAAGTATTATCACAAGAGATTTTACACTAATAAAATCTTTTGCAAGAATTTTTATAAGAAGTTCATTCGATCTTTTGAATATCAACCAGGCAGGATTTTTACAACACAAGCTCCGAGAGCTTCTTTGAAATATTCGAAGCGAAAAGAAACGATTTAAAAATAAACAAAAATTCATCTTTGATTTCAATTACAACCTAGCAGAAAACAAAAACTAATAAATAAATCAAAGGGTGTTCTTCAAAAACAAAGCGAGTGAATTCTTGCCTAACATCTACGTGAAAATGTGACTGTGAATAGTTGAAAAAGACTATATTCGTTTCGAGGTCGAGTAAGCTCATATATGCCAAGCGAAAATATCTATATATGAGGTGTCGCAAATGTATTTTTTATTAGTTCATTTAACATTAGGTCATCTTGAAAAGATGAATTAAATTTTTCGCTCATTTCATCAGTTAATTCAGTATGATCCTCTCTAGTGTCTTTCAACTCTTAGTCTCTGATCTTTTTCCTCGTCTGCTCTACGATACTCAGTCAAATCACTCTATACAGCTGGAAGAAAATGGAAGGGAAGAAAAAAGTATCGCAAAAAAAATTCTAGTTACGTCACACGGCCAAGAAGATATACTCGTGATACTCTTAGTTGAATGTATTTTATGCATTATGTTTTCCCCTTTCTTACCATTTCTAATCATCATATGCATTGCCCCTACTTTAACTGTATCTACTGCTCTTTCATGCTCTCTCTACTTTTCTGTTCTAATTATTTGCATATGTTACCGTATTGTTTTGATTTGAAGGATTAGAATAAAATATATCTTCATCGACATGGACATCCCCTACACCTGAAATCGTTACAATACTTTTAGTCACTGATTAGAAAAATTGAAATTTTGTGCTTCGACCAATTAAGCATTAACGAGAGTTAACAAATGGATGAATTCTATCTGTAACTGCAACATCAGTAAACTTGCTATTGCCCCATAGTAAGAAATAAGCATTCTCTTTTCAAAGGCCCCTTGTTAACTCACAGCCAAACTCTTATCATTGTTTTTAACTACTAGCCTCCCTGTTACTTCTTTGACAAAAAAAACGAATAATTGACGATATCTAATAGTTGTTTTAGCTTGTATTCGTTGCAAATAGTAAAATATATATTTAACTGTTTTGTCATTTCTCTTTGACGTTGACATGACAGAGTGGGGAATGTACATTATAAGAAGAAGAAGAAGAGAATTATCGATGTCCTTGACTGCTAATATGTACTAATCGACTCTTCGTAATCGACGAATGAAATTATGTCTTATTGACCTTTTCACATAACTGAAATTAATTCTCGTTCGGTCTTTTCTTGTGCACTCCTCGATTATCTGATCCTTCTGGTTTGAGTTATTCATCGAGATTACCTTTCACCTGTGACCATCTAGAACTAGATTTTGTAACATAGTACTTTGGAACGAACATTTAAAAAAAATCTAATGTTAAAGACGTATAGAAGACAGGACTTGATTTTATTCATTTCAATTTCGAATCAACTAGAATAATGAAGATGTCTATCAACATGATTCCGGTGACATTTCCTATTTCTCAGGAAGCGAAACGTTTTTTCAGTGGTAACTTCAAGTTGAACAAGGATTGAGCAGAAAATAGTTTATTTCATGTTTCAAGAAATCATATAGAATAGTTTGCATCTGAACAAACTACAGAACTACTGCGGATCCAGGTGATGTTGATATAATAATGAACTGATCAAAAATGTCCTATCGTCTCATTTGAGGAGAAGAAATGACATCATGAAGCCTATAATCTTGTTGATGAGAAATACAACGCAATCAGATATCATTCAAGGATTTCAAATTCAATAAGTTATTTTAGTAGAAGGAAAAAGTAGTAAATCATGAAAGAAACATTTAAAAATTACGCGGTAATATTATCTTATGACAATGATAAGATTATGTTCCTAATCTAAATTTTTCCTGGACATAAAATCAAAAGGAAATTTCCTGAATATCTCTAAAATTCATCGTTCATTTAGCAAATACATTTGATTTGTTCATACTTTACCCATTTTATGTAACTACACGTCTAATTAAGAAATAATATTGAGATTAACTTAGTTCGAATAATAAGAAGTACAGGAACGATTCTCAGGAATTGAATCTGGGGAGTGTTGGCTCTCTCTAAGTGCGATGATCTCACGACAACTATACTTAAGTTCAATTAATGTTTCTTGTGGTTCATTTGCATTCTCTCAAACGGGAATGGCGTCACTCAAACGATCATCAGTAGCAAAACCATAAGACTTTACGATGAGTCACTCTCAATTCATGGATGCCGAGGCAAACCTAAATTCCTTGAGTATCTTTTTGATTTCAGTCAAAACATGATAAACATTCATCCAAAGAATTTATTTGCTACTGACTGTGATAATTTTGATGGCTTTTTCTGAAGAAAAAATGTTGTTTATATTCTTCAAGATAAATGTATCGAAAAGTTTCGCTCAGTAGTTCTTAGGAATTTTTAGCCAGTGGCAAGAAAAGATTCGTTGAAGGTTTCTATTTCTTCTATTACTTGATGTTCATTCTATATTCACTTTTCACAACATTGCAGACTGATCAAAATTTAAATTTCTTTCATACGTGTCTTGTTAAGTTTTTCGGCACAAAACAAGAACTGACTGAACAATAATGAGATAAAAAATATCTGGACAGAAAATCAAATTAAATTTCTCCCTATGAGTTTAGGTTTCAAATTAATGTCTCCAATTAATTTGTGTTAGCATAATGTAGAAGAATAGTTTTGTCGATATTCTCTAACTCAGTAGTGCATCTATTCTTACAAGCAAAGTTCAGGGCATGATAATTTTTTGCTACAGATATTTATGTGACGATAAATTAATATGCTTCTGAATCTTAGGCGGCCATGCAACAGGTTTTGATCGCTCCCCTTATGTGCGTTATTTATTCAAGCATGCAGGTAGAGATTCTCATTGTAGCATAAAGAAAAATAGAATAGACGAACTAATTCAAGTGCATTATTCTATTGATATAGAGAAAAATGAAATTGATAGTGAGAGAATACCATGTCAGTTCAATTTGGTTAGATTTGAGTAGTCGAGCGTGCGTACAGAAACTTTCGTCTTGAAAGTCCTATTCAAAAGGAAATGGAAATGACAAAAAAAATCATTTATCTATTGAACAGAATGAAAATTAGTAGAAAAATGATATTAAATTAATTTTTATGTTTTGTCTCACTGTTTAGAATCGAATGAAAACATGGATAGTAGAAATTTTATTGCGTGTCATGATACAGAAAACTGATTTTTCCTGGCTGCCCATTGATGTCTTTCTTGTGGACTCTTGAACATCTCATAGTTATTCAAGCTTAAGAATATGTTTCAAACCATCAAAACATAGTCACAATTCTTTATTCGAATTGTAAAGATATGTTTCAGCTGAAGTTAGAATTATCCAATGAAAGTGTCCTATGCTCTCCATTGATAACTAGTGGAAAGAAAATTGAACTTCTATAATATCAATGATTGCATTCAGTTCTTTCCAGTTTCATTCGAGTGTAGAAAACTGCATAATTAGCTTTCAATAATTCCACAGCGCGTAATAAAGTCAAGTCGGAAAGAATATAACATAGTTCGGATAAAAGCCTTTGAATATTCGTTGTTTCCATTGATCGAATGCATCTGAATATACTCAAAAAATAATGAACGGAGTACATTGTCACAACATATTCTGAATCTTATGGTGTACTGGATTAATAAAACTTTTTAATTTGGAAGATTTTCGATAGCATATCCTCATTTGATTAATGAGTCGTTAATAGGCCACAGCAAAATGAAATAGTTGATTCTTGGATATCAACTGTTCTTTATGGAACGAAACCAAGCCGATCTCAATATCTTGACGTATGTGATACAAAAGAATTCACAACGCTTGAATTTAGTTTTGTCTCTCGCAGAAAATCGATATAGATATCAGTTATTATTGGAAAGCACTCGATTTGTTAAGATTATAACAGAATGTACATATAAATATTTAAATTGGGCGCGTGGAAGAGTGTTGCTTTCAATAAATGTTAGAAATTCTAATTCATGTTGACATATGAAAGCATAAAAGAAAACTACTTTTTTTAATATCATGCTTGTCATAAACAGAGTTGAAACCAGCCTATTCATCAATCAAACTACTAAGTGACACTTTCATCAAACTCCGGATTTTTATTTTCACTTCTTTCCAGATATTCAGTATAGATATACCTGATGAAAAGATACCAGCTTAGAATTGTAAGAAAATTTGTTCATCTGCCAACAAACTTACTACAGCTCAGTGTGAATAGTAAAGCTTCTGCACGAGAATAGAACACATTAAATTATTGTTCAGTTCTATTTATAGCAAAGCAGTTTTATTGCAAATATATAAAATACAATTGAGACGTTTATTTCTGTATATTCCAGCGAGATGAATGGATCCTCATCATCCTCATCATCGAATTCAACTGATTATTCCTTGGTTATTCCGATTTCAATTACTTTGGCATTGATTGGTATCTCTTTATCGAGCCTGATCATTGTGGTGGTCGCATGGACGAAACGTTTACATACGGCCACTTATCTATTGATTAGTAATACATGCATTTCGTCAATATTTTTTTGTTTAGTACAATGTTACAACTACACTTTTCTGGAATTCATCATTTGGGATAGTAGTGACGTGTCATGTCGATGGCGTGGCTATTTCGCTTATATGTCGATTGTTGCCGTCGTTTATTCATATTTGATTCAAGCAGTTTCTCGTTATTTCTTTATTGTACTCTCTATAAAATATCGATGGATAGTATCATTAAATACTCATCTCATTCTTATCATCGTTCAATGGATGGCTGTTATACTATTGCCATTACCTGCTATTGTTACGAAAGATATTTTTTATGCTCCAAATGCACTTTGTTGGGTGCGAAAAAAATTCCTTGTTCATGTTGCGTACACATTTTTGATGTATTATTTTTTTCCAACAATAATCGTTATTATCTTGTATGTCTATCTTTTTCGTCAAACAAAACTTACTGCTAATAGAAGCTTTGCATTAGCAGCGGAAGCATCTAGACGACAAAAACGTGATCTTGAAGTTCTTCGGAATATTTTAGTCTTATTTGGTATATATATTATCAGTGGCTTTCCAACGCTTGCCTATTTCGTCATTGGTTACAACATTCTCTATTCTACAGGTCTCGTTTGTATTATGTTCGGCGTTGCATTTGAAAAAGCAGCAACTCTACTTCTCGATCGAGAATTACGAACAATGATCAAGAGTAAACTTCCTTGCACAAAACATCGTGTTACACCGATCGGACTCAACACTCTTAAAGTTACAGTTGCAGGAGGAACAACAATACCGAATGCTCTCACAGTTAAACAAAAGACATGAAACTACTTATTGATGTGAAGTTTTAAAGAATGGCTTCACAGATACTTGTATTGGCTTGTTCAATACTTAGAGCAGAATAAAAGCATTGTCGTCATGTTCCTTTTCTTTTAATCTTAAAATAAATCTAATACATTGATCAGTAATGTAAGCAGTCTCCATAGAGCTTCTAGTTTTTGAAAATTCGTTTTGATATTATCATCAATATTCAATTGCATAGCTTTGATGTTGACGTTACGCAAAACTAAATTTTATAGTGACTTAAGAGTTTAAAGACTCATTCATTTGATTCTGTTACTAGAACTTGTTTATTGTCAGTATTTAAACTTATCTGATGTCATCGTTTATTAGCTCCAAGGAAAAGAGTCCGATAGATATTTTTCAAGGTTGGATTTTTCGACTGCATGACCGGTTTACGCTCAAAACTGTATCGATGAACAGTTCGGAATGAAAATCATATCTTGGAATTCAACGTAATTACAGTTCTCGAGATATCAGTTACAATTGAGTTCAATGTTTTATTGACTAAACTTGAAAATCATAACGAAATGAGAAATATTTTCTCTATAATGACGATAAATTTATTTTTAAAATCATTCGTTCATACCAATGCTGACTAAACGCATGTAACAATAGTTGCTCAACGAATTCCAGATAACTAACAAGATTTCAATAAACTCTAATTTCCCTTTCATTGCTCTATTACCCAGTTGCATCATAAGACAGTATGAATGGAATATTACTAAGTGTAAAACTGTTCCACGAGAATTAAGTCTATACAAAAATCATATTCGCCTTTGGACTAATCTATAATATTCGTATACAAGTATTGCATTTAATGAATTAAATTCCTGTTTTATTTAGTACTGATATATATATATATGCATGTGTATCATAAACAAAATTTATTCGCTAAAATCAAGTTCTGCCAGTTGATGACAACGTTTTAACCCATTGATGATATTTTGTATTAGCAATATCGATGAGATCTTCCATATGACCCGCCAACTAAATATAATTTCATTTAGATAAAATTGCAAAATAAATATATATTTACATGAAAATCAGTTAAAAGATCAGTTGATACTTTTTCTTTAAAACCATTAATTTGTTTTGCACGAAAACTTTCAATAGTTTCATGAACACGATGAATCTAATAGAAAATAAATTCGTATGAAATCAATCATCGTTACAAACAATATAATTGAATGAAACGAACCTTTTCTTCAATTTGAGGTGAAC
Organism: Rotaria macrura; assembly: GCA_900239685.1. Taxonomy (NCBI): domain Eukaryota; kingdom Metazoa; phylum Rotifera; class Eurotatoria; order Philodinida; family Philodinidae; genus Rotaria; species Rotaria macrura. The sequence goes on along the minus strand of OENT01000270.1, from coordinate 95,831 downwards.
TTGGTGGAAATGATGACCAAAAATGACGAAGTAGTTCACCTAACGATACATATATTGTTTGCATTTCTTCTTGAATATTCTGTGGAACGATTTCTAGCATAGATAAAAATAGCTGCGAACTAATTCAATCGACTAATTATGATTTGTTTACGTGATAATGTTTGTGTTGTTGTTCCGTGCATGAGAGCACCACCGGGTGTTAGATCTTTCACAACTTTATGTGCTAAACATGAATTCAAACTCTAGAAAAATAAATAAATAAATAATGTTCGAATAGAATTCAACAACGTAAGTCACCAATTCTGTATTGACATGCCAATTACTCATTTCTTGTTTGAGATTATTGAGATTAGTAGGTGTTTGTTGTGCAAGATTCTTCTGGGAACGATCTGTTGTTGGCGCACGTAGGTATCTTTCCGGATTAACTAATTTCAACGTTTGAGTTTCTTCTGGTTCTTCGGTACGTAAATCTTCTAAATCATCATCTGGCTTAAACTAAATGAAGAAAGAACTTTTACGATAACTAGAAATCATTAGATCGAAATTGAATTCTACTACTTGTACAATGTATGTGTTCGAATAGAGAAGCCTACTTTTTTTGCAATATTATTATCATCATCCTCATTCGGATCTACACGATTCGTCGATGTTGATGTATCGTTATTGGCGTCAGTGCCAAGTGTATTTTGAAGAATCATTGTTGAATGAAAATTAAAACGTTTAATAAGATTTTTATTTAAATCATTTTTTCCTGTTGTTTCTGTAGCATTTTCATTGACACCATAGCCGATCTATTTATGAATAGTCGAATATATTATATGTTTTATCATGTGAAAAATTCATACTTCACTTGTTTCATTAGTTTCTGGTGCAATTACAGCCATGGCTTTTCGACTAGCTCGTTCTGCTTCATTGCTCATTTCTATTGATACATAAAAAGAACAAATGAAATTTCTTTCTTACTCTCAAAGAATAATATCTTTGTCTTACTTTCATCATCTCGTTGTACACAATCAGTGAAAAGATCACGTGTATGAGATGAATGCATACGATCCATAGTAAAATAATGTGATTGAAAAAATGTTCGCCAAAAATCTGCTTCAGTCATTAATCCCGTAGGAACATTTTGTTGATATTTTTCTTTAACTTAACGAACATTGTTTCGTTTAGAATATTTAATCTTAATTATAAGATATAAACATACTAGCTGGATATGTACGAAAAATAGACATTATTGTATCTGTATTAAGTTTGTAAACCAAACCACCATGATCACCTGATTCAGGACGAATATTAGTCTAAAGAAAACAATTAAATTTGAGAAATCAAACGTAAGGACATACCAAAAATGAACCTGACACGCCAGTGTCTTGTTTTTTTGTACTCTCTGTTAATTTATCAAACTAAAATTTTAAATGAAGAAAACAAAAACATCAATTTTAAGATGAAACTTTCGTTCAAAACCGAAATTCATACATCAACATATTTACTCCAAAAATCATCGGCTACTACTAAACCACTAATAACCAGATCTTTGTACAATTGATAGACTGTTTTGTTTTCATTTAGAATCCTAGAAAAATATGAAAATATTGGATTTATAAAACTTTTAAGATAATGATATAACTCCATTTGTACTGCTTGGTATCCTTGAATTGAAAATATAGAATCAACATCTCTGATGTGTAACTAAAAGGTACTTTTTCTCAATGTTGGACTTGAATGGCAAATTTAGTTTATAATGAAAAATTACATAGATGAAATTACCATCTCATAAGTCTCGGAAGAACAATTTTAGTGATCAAAACTTGTGCTGTCAACATCTTACAAATAATAATAGTAATCATTCTCATATGAGAAAATAACAGCGAAAAGACATCTAAGATTGGCTTATCAACAATCAATTCGATTATTTTTGAATAGACGAATTGACATGAAATTCATGTATGGTGAGTGCTACATCAACAAAACAAGCATGCAACTATTAACTTCATTATTTATTATTCATGAATTATGAAGAGGGTCATCATCGTCGTATTAATCATAATTTATAAGATATGCATTAATAAATCGAATACAAAAAAGAAACAACAAACAACAGAACTTGAAATGTACAAGTCAAACATTAATTCAAACTAGTACATATTTCCATGGGGTGAGCAACAATAGATTATTAATTGTTCCAATGAAAGTCACTGGTAGATTTACAATAAATAATTCTCTTTATTTGAAACTACTAGCATATCAAATACTAGTGTAATGAGCGAGTTTTCTTACTTAGTTTTAACTTCTAGTGCTTGATCCATCATGGTTTTGAATTCGGGTAATAGTATTGAAAGTAAATTCGAAACAGCATCACGATCTTTTTTTTGTGCTTCAGGTCCATTTGGATGACAAAAATGAAATGTTGTCATCATTTCATTGTAGCAAACAATTTGTAAACGTATTTTCAATTTTTCCTCAGGTGATACACGGTAATCTTAATGCATTAAATTAAAATATAACGGTAAGCATAGAAAAGAAATAAGTTTCAAAATTTAAGCTCAAAAACTAAATCTACGAACAAAATCGATCGAAATGCTAAGAAACTATTCTTTTCTAATGACAAACAGATTTTTCCATTCGGGACTATCATCAACAACAATCACTACTTACATTTAATATCACAGTAATCATAGGATAATGTAAATACATCTTTGTGTTTGGGCATCCAACCCATACGTTCACTCATCATATATAATGTTCCTTCGACTTTCTTACTCTTGACATGATCGACTTTAAGTCGAACATCTTCTCCGTTGGACATCTGAAAATATTCAAATATATAAGAATCTATTGAACATTATCAAATGAGGATAAGATGAATTTGTTTCAGCCTATTTTAAGACAATCCTATTTCATTTATTTGTTAACTAAGACACAAAGAATGATACTTTTTTAATTGTCAATAAATTCTATAGGATATTTTAGATATTTATTTTAGTTGATGTTCTCAATGAAAGGCATATACAATAAAGAAGCAACAATAACAGATAGATAGACACAGTATTGTCGATATTTATTTTAATCTTTAATTAGCGGCCGAGTGGCCGTCGTTGTTGTTCCACCAACACTACTTGGAATAACTGAAGTTGAATTCGATTGTTTGAAATTAGCTGCTGCTTGATATTGCAATTGATAAGCCATCGAATGAATTTTAAAGCCATAAAGTCGAGCAACAAATTGATTGGTTGGTCTCTTTGGTCGATATTCAGGATGAACCATAAATAGCATATGAGGAAAGCCTGTACTAAAATAAGCACCATCTGTATGATGATGTCGAGAACTCTTTGGTGTATAAACATCCATGCATTTAGGACAATAAAGTTTAACCATAGCTTCACCAGGTACTTCCGATAAGCCAATCTATGTAAAGAAAGAGAGTTATAAATAAAAATATAATTTGCGGAAGACTTCCTACCGCCTGGTTGTTTACAATAGACCTTATCGTTTGAACTATATTATTGATTAATGTCTTTGGTTAGAACATATCTTATTCTATATATCATTCGATCTTGTTTTGTACATGAATAACTAATTTACTATTGATTTCTAATAAAAGCATTTTCGAGTTTGAACACAATCGATTCCGGCACACGATCTATTTTATCGTGTAGAAGAAACGATGCTTCCCGTTTCTATTAGTTTACCAGTTTCATTGTGAAACGCTAGCTCATTCTTATTTTCGGAAGCTTCCCTATCCTGAAAGTTAAATGCTCTCAAAAAAAAAACAGTCAATCTATCAAATCATATGTTTGATTTCTAATACTTGTTTGTGTGTATGTGGGTGTGTTCAAACACATTCTAACTAATCTCCAAATTCATCCGAATCTTCTCGGCTTTGGCATATCTCGAAAACGACTCTATTTTTATAGTACCGGTAACATTGGTTGATTGTCACAATAAATACGTGGACATAGGCCAAAATCACCATTTTGAAATTTTTCAAGCATTTGTGCTATACCATTATTAGTCAATATATAACGAGCATGAATAAGACCTATTTCAATATGAGTCAAACGTAATTGTTTGTCGTTCGATGTGAAAATATTCTATTTACCATAGAGCATTTCAGCAGCTTGTTCAATTAAATCAGATTGATTTGGATTTTCCTGATGATCAAGATCATCATCAGGTTCAAGATCAAGAATCATATCAAGTGCTTGACGATAATGAGGCACTTGTTCATTAAGGCCAGTCTATGAAAATAAATTAAAGATTTCAATATATATTTCACATTTCGTATCAACATACTAAATTAAATTTATCTTGTATGTAGTCTTCGTCGACTTCACAAAAAAATTCGTTACCACGAAGACCACAGAACCATGAAATCCAGGAAACTATTTTACATGAAACGATGGATGTAATTCGTGAATTAAAATCAAAAAAAAACACGAAGAATACCACACGATACCTTCTTCTGATGAACTCATTGAGCTTGTTTTTGATTTCGTACCACCAGCAGCAGACGATGAGGAGTGATCGTCCTTTATTATGAGTGCAGCTCCAGTCGAGGCCAGAACAAAAACACCAATAGAAAAAGGGAGTCTAAAGAAAAAAATCATGCGGATATGATTATTCAAAAGATTTCCTCAATCAAAAACTAAACATAGTAACATTCACAATATTTTATTCATTACCGTTAATTATGATTAGTTGTGTAAATTTCAATACGTTATATATATAATATGAAACTGTTCGAATCAGTAATATTCTTAGAGAATAACAGATTGTGAAGAGAAAAAAAAAATATCTAAAAACTTAACATATTGTATAGATAAAATTATTCTAGTGTTGACGAAAAACAAAATAAAATTTTGCTTCTTTCTGTTTTTTGTTTTCATTAGATATATATATATATATATGTATCATTCTAGTTGATAAAGCAATAACGACGAACATCATCTGACAAACAAAAGGGTTGAGGTTCTAAATCAAGAACACACTACAATAAAGATATATCATTCTGTGACTGTATAGGAAAAAAACACCAAGAAAGAAAACTGTTTACAAATTAAAATGAACAAAGAACAATCATATTAAAAGATTAGACATCTTCATTTCTGTTCTATTTTTTTTTCATGTATTCTCAGAACATTAAACATTCGACATTGATCCTAATTGTTTATCGACAATATAAAATTTTCCTTTGTCACTAAATAAACCCCAAAGAACGGCAGTTATTTCGCATACAATGACAAATGGAATTGTAGCTAATGTACCAAATATGCGCAATGCGAACTGTGCGTAGCCTAAACGAACTAATGAAAATGAACGAATGGCACCAATTATATATAAGTAAATATTGACAGCTCCAACAAAACCGATTAAAAAATTTAACATCCAATGTAAAGGTATAGGACAAAGTGGAGTGAGTATGACATTCAATGAAGTCAATGGCAATGTAACCCAGGAATAAAGGGCAATACCTAAAATGAAACAATGTATCGAATAATATGAGTACATATTTTTTGAAATTTTTTGTACCTAAGCCGATTCGAACTCGAAGAGGTAAACGTCGATCATGTACAACAAGTAAGATTCCTTGTAACCATCGTTTACGTTGTTTGATAAAATCTGCTAATGTGAACGGACTTTTTTCCCACATTTCACCTTTAATTAACAAGACAAAAGAAAAAAAACTCTCGAGATAACACGAGTTTTGTCATGACAAAAATAAAACAAACCTTCGATCCATCCAAATTTTTTATTTTTAGACATAGCTAACATGGCAAAATAGGTATCTTCAGCTATTGAACCTGAACGACCATTATCAAATGTGACATCAAATTCACATTGAGCTCGACATACAACAAATGATCCTTTGAATAAAAATGGTGGTTGATGAAATTGTTTCAAACAAAATCTTAAACATCCTAAATCCACACCAACACGCATACTATCAGCCAGTGTTGTTATATAATTAACAATTGTTTCGTTAGCATATGTTATTAGTCCTTGGCCAATATCGTATTTATTCGAATTGACAAAATTTAATATTCCACGTACGGAATTTTCTGTTAATAATGTTTCTTCATCAAGATGTACAATATAATCATCAGGTGATAATTGATTAACATCAGGTTCTATTGCATATTGTAATGCACGAGACTTGTACAATGCACCTGTTTTTGTTCGATATTCATTCGGTACGACTACTTCACGAACCATACTTGCTGGCAAACCAATAAGATGCATTGATTTATCAGTAACAATTTCGATTTGAAAATTATTTAAACCAACTTTAGCACATGTCTCTAGATTTCTTTTAACATTTGTACGTACTAAATCGGGATAATCACCACGTGTTACAACACGTATACGAATTTTGGGACCTAACAATGGTGAATTTCGTAATGTTGGCCGATCAGGAAACACATTGTATAGAATTAAACCACATGCATGACATATTGCCAGGGGTAATGGTAATAAAGATAATAAACGTATAAAATAAATAATGATCGTTAAGAATACACCATAATGTTCAATAGGATTATCAATAAGTGTGGAAGATAATATGTTATGCGATGGAAATATTACAATACCACCGGCCAATATTTCAAATATAAAAATAAATATCAAAAAACAACATACATGTAGTATATGACGACGTTGCGATGAAAACATTGCTAATTTTAATCGATGTTTGATCCTATTTGTCTGTAACAAAAATAAGAACAAGTTAATTATGTTGCTCCAGAAAAAATTTTCATATAGGTAAACTCATAGTATATGCGATAGTGACATGTTAAAATGCAAAAATATAAAACACGAATGACAAGTACCAAGGTCAACATTTTTTTCTACGTACTACATATTTCTCGTGAATCTTACCTGTCAGTTATTCGAACTGTTAACAAACTCAGACACGCAAGCATTTTATCACATATTAGTATTACTCATTTGAACACAAGAAAAAGAATTATTTATTAAGCATCCATATGTCTTTCCTTTACATTCTTCTAATTAAATAGCTCGATCCATTTCGATAATGGACGTATGTTTATATAGGATCTAGATATACAGAAGACTTTGACCTATGTTGTAGTCTCATCTCAGGGACATCAGAACAGAAAAGAAAAGATAAGAGAGAACGAAGACTATCTTATAAGCATCATATTCTAGTATGAAAAAAAAAACAATTTATTTTTTAATACGTATTTAATATTTGTCATCTGTTTTTCTCTTAATGTTAAGCTTCATTCTGTCTGTGTGGGCATATACTTGAATCAACTCAAACATTCATTTTCAAAAATAAGAATGATGACGTCTATAGATCATTAAGTGTAGTTTTATCTATTCTTCTCTGTTTTTCGTAGAAAAACGATGCAAATGAGGTATTGAAAATGAGTATGATGTACTCGCTGTAAAATATAGAAGTGGCAGATGGAGCGTGTTCTTCCATATATATATATATATTTATTTTGTCTATTAGTTCGATGTTGAAGAAAATTGACTTGGCAAGAATGTGCAAGAACATCGATGCTATGAATCGAAGAAAGAAAGGAAAAAAAAGAAGCCTGGGGCATCAAGTACTAAGACAGCATCAATGATCAACGATAGATTCTGTTCGATTGGACGCACAGAAGAAAAGGAAGGAAAAAGCGCTAAAGGACCAAATATATCAGATTATACCAATAACTACAAGGTTATGATCAGCTGTCGAAAAATATGCGTCCGTTATAATAGATGAAATGTATTTTGTAGTCTAAATCTTCTTCTATTCTTTCTTATAGATATAAATTAGTAGAACGAAAGAAAGTGGGCGATACATAATCTATACAGAATAAACCCTTCGCCTTTCTCGCAGCGTTGTGGTCATGGCATAAACTTCAATGACTAAATATTTTCGTCTCTATAAGTATTTTATTTTCTGAAGACACGTCACGACAAAAAAAATCTGATTCTCTTACCCGATATTCATTCTCATTACACATAGATGATTCATCACTTATGAGTGATGCTTTATTTGACTAGCAGCACCGGACTAGACATTAATCTGAAAATGAAACAGAAATAAAACGAAATTTGCATGACATAACATAAAGATTGTAGTTCGAATAGAAAGGCTTTATAATCATTTCTTTTTTTTTTCTTTCGTTGAAGAAGAAGAAGAAGAAGAATCACAATGATTACCTTAGAAGTAGAATGGATGACGCATTACGTTTCAAGAATATATTATAAACGTGTTTGTCTGGAGAATAAAATAGTGCTTGAAATACTAAAGATTTTTTAATCATCGTTACCCTATAACTATTTCCCATCAGTTACATACTCTAGAGAATCATTATTTTTAATTCAGGATTCTTGACGAGCCGACAAGTATTAACTAACTACTATTATCATTATTCAAGAAATATAATTCAGATTTTATCTCACTTGAAATTGTAGTATTTATGCAAATGTTGTTAGGTGAAGGTCGTGACTATACTTGTAAAACAAGTAGTTAAGAAGAATCAACTTCTTTCATTCTATTTTTAACGCAGACATATTCATTCATTATTTGTTAACTATCTAGAGTATATTTTATATATAGAACCAAATACAATTAATTTTAGATAAACATAAAATTATGTCAGATCGATCTCAAAGAAAAATCATTGAAAACATTATTTAAACAAGAAAGTGTACATTCTGAAGAGAGACTTTCAAAAACAACAGTGACATTATCATGATTTTGAATAGTTTTATTGTAGTGACATGCATGATTTTGTCATTTTTAAGTAAAGTTATCATACATTCAAAGCTGATGTTCCTATGGTGTATGCAAAATTAATTGTCTAAAAATTTTCTAAGAAAATTCATTCGGTTTATCGTAAATTTTACTGATCCAACTGAAGAGTAATGTATCTAAGCAGAGCTCATTCTTTTTCCTTCTAAGAAAACCACATAAATTTGTTACATTCAAATTTATAATGACAACGAAAGTAACCAATCATAGTACAATTAATTTATATCATAGATATTTTTTTTCTTCTCGTCATGTATTCGACTTCATTACGCTTTCATGAATATTTATACACTTCACATGTTTCTTTTCATATTATTTGATCACAAAAGTATTCAAAGACTTCTAAACAACATGATAAATACTACGCTACGCAATTATACTTCTTGCAAATAAGACTCAAGTATATTTACTTTCCTTGAAAGACATTTCACTATGGAACTTACGAATTATCCTTAGAAACTGTCAAAATAATGCAATTATGATTTAATCATAATCAAGTATTTATTAGATGTGCCGAAACTTTGAAAATGAATGCATATTTTGTCTGTGACAGTAAACTTTTTCTAAGAAGTCAATAGACACTCGATAGAATATTGAATACTCAATGTTATCAAATGGCTTTGATTAATATAGATTGTCTCGCATCGTAATAATCGATCGATTCATCCATATGGGATATCGATCATACCTATGGAAATAAGAGAAACCCGTACTAATGTATTTATCTGTACAGAAGAAAATAAAATACTCTCAAAGGGAGTTATCCGTGTTTTCTTACATTACATGAACTTGTAAGAACTGTTGTCAACTGGAAAAAAATGATGAATACTGTTTGATAGATTGCATCACCGACAATCATATGAAATATGATTTCGGTGTTTTAGCAACGTACTTATCGACTATGATCAGCGAATAATGCACGAGATAAAGTATAATCATTGATACATACGAACGCGAAAGAAAACAAACAGTTGTTGATTTTGACCATGCTAGACCAATGGTTACGGTTAAGGTTGTTTTCGGAACAGGTGCCATCTGTTCTGTCATTTACAACAAGTGATACCCCACGATGAAATATCGTGTTTCAGTATTCATTATTTTTTATTAATGAGTTGATATACAATGTCCTAAATAGTATGATTTATATATATGCTAACTAGGTTAGAGGGCGCCAGTTCTCAACAGCCCATGAAAGTATAGAATCTATATTCAATCGACTGAATGATTGATGAGTGGTGCAGCAAGTCTCTCTGTTTCAAGATTGTGTCCTACGCTGAGAAAGAAACTATGCTTAAAGTATTTTTACAAACATGGATGAAAATCAAGATGTACTCGAATGAGTAAAACTCTCTTGTTCAACATATTTTCAAGATCAAGTCCAATACAGACGATCTCCTTCGGTCATCTTAAAGGCAACAAGGTTTTGTCGAATTTTCGGCAGTTTCCGGTAGAATTCGTATTCATTTCTTGGTCAATACATAATGGTAGTTATTTCTTTCATATTGGAGATGATGTGATGGTAGATATAAGCATAATTGACTGTGACTACAAGCCTTGACAATCGTATAAATCAACACATGCAGACACACACGCACACTCACACTACTAAGGTTTTATAGGTAAATCTTGAATACATTAAATGAATTCTTCCTGATCTATGCAAGTGTGTGCAGGAAAATGAAGATTGAAACTATACCACGATTTTTTAAGATGCAGTTCTTTCTTTTTACCCCTGTAATCGTATAGACACGAATGAAAAGTTGCTTCTAGGCTCTTGAATTGAGAGACTTGCCACACAAGGATAACACATACTAAAATCATTCGACTGTGAAAGTTTTCTTTAAAACAGGTAATCTGTTTTGCATGAAATCAATATCAGATCATGAAAGATGAATACAAAAGTGGCATTATAGTGGGAACAGATTCAAAATGAATTCATATTGATAACCTTCAATCGTTTAAGAAACCCCATGGGAAATATTGAAGCTCTACCGTGGGAATTTCAAGCGATTCTTTTATAGTTTATCGAGATCTTTTCAAAGTATTTTTGTCATAAAGCTTAAACGACAATTCTTTGTGAATAGAGGAGAAATATATACGAGTAAGGGGAATAGAGTAGCGATTATTTTCGTCTGAACGTTTCTAAATACTTTTCGGTCGATTAAACCTTTATATGTTTAGATTGGAGAATAAAAATTTATTACAACAATTAACATGGTGCTACATAAATAGTTGTTTTTTGATACTTTCTACTTATGTGCAACATGTGCCGAGAATTTAATATGAACTCAGATGATGGTCCCAACTTCAGATTTAGTTCTCTCGATAGCAATATCGTTAAGTTGCGATGCATTCCATTGTAATACAATATCGCACGTACAAGATATATATTCATGGTCGTTTTTAAGAACTAAGTATAGAAGGTATTGAATTGAATAATCTATTCAGATGTCAATTTGCTGTCGTCAAAAAGACCTACGCGTGGTGTCTACAAAGATAGAGGGCACTAGATACATTAGAAATGGAGTAAATCGAAAAATACAATCTTGAATATTTTAGGTTTTCTTTCTATGAAGTTCTATAGGCTTTTTTTATACTGAACTGACTAGTATTCAAACAACTAGCCATTTTTTGGGACACGACGAAAGTTGCCTAGCAACCAAATTGAATTAAGCGAAGCAAATGGCGCTCTTCTGAAGGCTTGACATGCTATAGATTCATCATAATTTACTTTTATCATCATGGTCATTAAAACTTTACCTGAACCTTCCACTAAACCAGTTAGTAGCAATCCATTGATACCACTAAAGCAGAAACGAAGTCATTCAGGTTTGAAAGTTATTTTCTTTGAGCTTATCTAGCAATATAGAAATTAACTTATGCTCTAATTAGCTCCATATTCATCTAATCTTCGATCTACACTTCCATCGCAACCTCGTCATTTACCCGATGCTGCCGATCTACGTCGAATGTGTATTATAACTAACAATGATTTGAATCGCATCTATGGAAATTTAGATTATCGTCAACGTAGTCGAGATGCTATTCAACAAGAACTCGCTCGAAAGAAAGAAATAGCCGAACGTTCAGCTGAAATAACTAAACACTGGCCAAATACAATTGCTGTAAACGCGAACATTGAATCATTCGACGGATTTTCAATTTGTTTTCATTAGAAGAATTTGTTTGTTTATAGGGTGCACGTGAACGTAAACTCGAACAAAAAAGGATTCGTGAACAAGAAGAAGAAGAAAGGAAAAAGGTGTTGGATATCGAAGAAGAAAAATTAGCAGCTGAACGTCGTCGTGAACAAATCGAAAAAGCCAAACAATTGAAATATTATGAAACAGATCGTGTTCGAAAATTTCATGTAAATTGCTATTTCATCAACAGAAATATGTTTGTTCTTATTGTTTCCTTATTTCTATTTATAAAAACACAAATTGCAATAACAGAGTGCCCTTCTTCACACGGAAGTATTGAAAGAGCGTGATCTACAGCTTGAAATGAAGAAACATATTGAACGAATGCGTCATGAAGATGATGAACAAGATCGTCAACGTTTTCAAGCAGCTCAAGATGAATTTTACAAAGCGGAGCAAGAAAAACGCGAGAAACGAGCGAAGTACTGAAATGAATGTTTTCATTTCTATTGAACATCAATAGAATTCATTCTCTGTTTTGTTTAGAGAACGAGCTAATTTAAGTCAATATCATCAAGCACAGTTAGTAAAATGTTTCATTGAAATGTTTTTTATTAAACTTTCTTTTCTATAGAATGGAACGTAAAAGAATTCAAAGTGCCGATGAACGATATCGAAATATGACTGAAGGTGAAGAATATCGACGTTTAGCTGAACAATATGCTCTTGAACAAATGGAACTAGAACGCTATCGTAGACTTACACAAAAAGATGTCAAAATTATGTATGATAGAGCACTCGAAGATAAAAATAGAGTTAAACAAATGGAAAGAGAAATGGATGAGGTGAAGACAAAAACAAAACATATTGTTTAGCCCCAATGATTATTGTTTTTCCATTGTTCATCATAGGAAGACGATGAAGAACTTCGTATTTATGCAGAAGCCAAGAAAAGAATCGTTCGCGTAAGACGTGAAAAAGAAATTCAGGCTCATCAGTAAGTTTAATATTTATCATCTGCACTAGGATAATGCTGCATTTATATTCTAGAGAAAAACAGGAGGCACGTGATCAAATGATTGGCTACTTAGGCTCGTTAAAAAAACGAACGGAAGCGAATTATGATACACAAATGTTTCGTGCTCAAGCAGAAAGAGAAGCAAAAGAACTACTTGAAGAAAAAGAGAAACTTGAAAAAAGAAAAAAAATGCAAGAATCCATCAATAGATATCGACAAGAAAAAGTATGAACTCGTTTATTTTTTTTTGTAATCTCAAACAAAAAATGATATTTTTATGCATTTCTACAATTTTAGATGAAACGATCCGAAGCTGAAAAAGACATGGAACAACGTGACGATGCTGTAATACAACAAAAGAAAGCAGAAGCCGATCAATTATTTCAATTGTATCAACAGGAAAAAGATAAGAAACGAGGCCAAGATGCTCATCTTGTTTCTGAATATCAATTAAAACAAGCTGTAAGTCATACAGATCTTCCTAAATTTGAACTATGTTCAACTCTGCGTTCACGGAGGACATTAAAACAATATATTACTAATGAAAGATATTTATTGAATTGAAATAAACACTAGAACTATTGACTAGATATGCAGACTACCGATTCTACTCTATTGTGTAGGTTAAAGCAACTTTCTTATTGATGACTTTTAAAATTTTCTAATCAGGATTGTATGACGAAACTGAAAAGCATACGTTTATAAGATGAATAAAAAATATAGAAAATTCTTCGCTAATCTAAAACCAATTATTTTCATCAAACAAGTCATCCTAAGTACTCTCGATAATCATTTGATAGTCATGGCACCTGTCACAGAAACGTTCCTCGTTCTTTGTTCGATATTCATCTCTCAAATTGAATTGATTATGGCATTCTTGTATGGTAGACTAACACCAGTCTGAATATAGATACTTTTTCTAATTTTAATTATACAGAACTCTTCCTGTGTATAAGCCATTCTATCGAATCTCTTAAAAATATTCTTCTATACAAAAAAGAAACTAACACGTAGCTTCAATATGAATTCAAACAATAATCCATAGTTAAATATGGTTTCTGATTAGGTCAAACACAAAAAATGCCTAACATATATGACGTCATCAAATCGTGTTAACGCACAATGACATTAATTGTAAATTGTTTACTTCGAAAACTAAGAAAAAAAAAGAACTCTTGTTCAAATCTCTACAAACTAAATTCATTGTTAATTGATTTCATAGCTAGAAAGATTTGATTTACTGTTGAAAAATTTTCTCATAGAAAATATCCTATTTGTAAATCCTCGATTTATTCTTTAGCAAGAACGAAAAGAACGTGAAAATGCATTAAAAACTATAGAAGAAAATGAAGTTCAACTTGATAAACATATGAATGAAATTGAAAAACAACAATATGACGATTATGCCGGACGTGTTATTTCATACATGGACGAAAATGGTCGTAATACCTATCCCATGAAAAAAGTATGCGTTCATACCGTTCGTTTATTGATCTATTGGTTGAATTTTGTTTTTTTTTGACATTAATCTAGACATATGCTGAAGAAATGAGACGATTCGAATATTTCGGTCAAGGTTACAAAAAAGCTCAAACTCCAGATGATAATGATAACAAACAAACATTGAATCAAAATAAGAAAACATTAGATCAAACAAAGAAGAATCTGGGTTTCCAATGGGAAGTAAATAATAAATAGAGTACAAACGAACATTTCTCAAAATGTATTTTTTATACACTCAATGCCAACTTTCACAAGTTGATAATCAATAAATAATTGTATAGGACGAATTCGAACGATTTTTTTTTACTATGACTATATTAGAAATTGAGTGATAAATTTTGTTTTGTTTTTTCTTGTTTTCTTCGTTACGATAATTCGTGATCATGAACTCATATTAATACTTTCTTTAAATCAAAATACAAAGATTCAATAATCATTCGATTGTTATTATAATATTGATTACTAGAGTAATCGAACCGAAGTATGGTTATAAGTCATTGCATTGTCAATTATGTGTGGAATATGCATGTTTTCTTACATTTCAATTTAAAATTCAATATCTATATTTAGAAATTATTCGATGCAAATGACAAGTGCTAGTCATTTTTGTCACTGAATAAGAAAACAAAATAACGGAGCAGATAAAATAAGCAGTTCTTGCATTGCACGTGACAATATTTCATATCACTAAAGAAGGATAAGATTGAGAGTTCATCGATGTGCTACAGCCTTGGTCCTCCATGCGGTACGGTTGCAAAACATCGATAGTCAAAAGGACGAAATTTTTTTAATTTTTATTCGAAAAAAAAATATGATCGAGACACATAGCCTATTCTTTCTCGTATGATTTGCGCGCGAGTGTTGGTGAGGACCTTTTACTCACTTTCATGCACATCGATAGCCATATCTACGTATCCATAATCAAAAATCAACTGTATCCACGTTCACACTCAATCGTGTTTCTCATCCTCATGCAAGCTAGACTTGAAACATTTTCAACTCGATTCGAAAATGCACAAATCGATACGAAAGACTATATGCAAGGTCTAATATCTTCACTGTATTTAAATGAACAATGTCACACATCCAAAAATTTAGAAATGCCAGCACTTCTCTTGTTGGTGATGTGACATCTTCAATTGGAAGAAGTTACCATGTACCACTTGATAAGTACCATCTCATTTGAACACGTAGCAGCCCCCTACTCACATTCCTCGCTGTATGAATACAGTTTCTCGGGAAAAAGACGTGCTATAGAAACTTTTTCATCTATTTTTTATACTTTTGAATTCCATAAACAAAAGAAAAATTTTTAATTTTCTTATTTTTTTTCATAAAGCAACTGTGAGTAATGGAGCATTTCCAATATTCTCGAGATTTTCTTTTCGATGTTTTACCACCTAATCCTTCATACCAACGAAATCATTCTGTCAATTGCTTTCTGTGACATGGTATACTTTTTTTTTTTATTTCTCGAATATGATAGATAAAACAACACAGCAATGAATTTTTACTAATTTGAAGCATCTATTTCAACGATTGACAAAAATATGTTTGCTTTAAAGAATAGAAATTATAGTTAGTTCGTTTTTAATAAAACGTGTTAAACACTAACCAAGTTTGAACTTCACACGATCTATTCAAAATGTAACATTTGATATTTGATGTCGAAATAAAAGAAAAAAAGAAAGAAATATCAACGTTCATTTACATATATGCCAATTCTTCGCATCATCAAACAACTAAAACATGCTTTCAAACACACTTCTTTTATAGTTTCGATGAGTTGTCACCTTCAGATTGTATCATTAAAAAATCACTTACGATATTAGAATAAAAGACTTGCTTATCTATCTGATATTCAAAGACAAAACACTAGCTGTAAAATTCTCTCTTAACACATCATCATCATATTGATATTGATTAAATCTTCCTATTTCTGATCTATCTATACTATGTACATTATCTATTGAATTTAAGAAATGTTCAAGAAGTTTACAATGAAAACAACATACGATAGTATTTATTTTCTAGATATAGGCACGAGTCAATGATAAATTGAGTGAAATAAACCGATTGATATCCCGTTGATCTAATGATTCGTTTTTACAGTTGACAATCGTACATATTTCATATCCTAGTGTGTGTGTGTATATATGAATTTGTTTCTAGGAAATACGTATATAGCATGTGAATTATTGATGTCGTTCTCTTCATAAATAATTATCTTCGACATTCCCATCGTTTCTTTCGAAAAAAAAAATTAGAAATGATTCAAATATCTTTGTTTTTTCTTGTTTTCATATTCAATTAAACCGAAAGGAATGTTTCATGTTATTTGGTAGGCTGATAAGAAAAGGAATTTTTGTTATGTCAACGATATCTTGATAGTTGATTTCGGACGTTCAATTTCAATAGAGTTTTGATCTACTATTGATGATTTATGAACAAGGTGTGAACAAGGCTAAGAATGAAGATAAAACAATTGATTAAACATGATATTCATGAGCACACACATTTACACTCATTTCGCATGTTTTTCTAAATGTTAAACAGTTAAAACTCAAGCGGTAAAAACAGTCATCGTTGACCTTAGAATCAAAAATGTCCTTCGAAATACATAGACGAAAAAAATCGTTATTTTCCTTCATCCATCTTACTCGTATATATATGTATAAATCTATCTGTTGTGCGAACGTATTTTCAGAATAAAATAAATGAGCCGCACATCTAATTAATTCTTACTCGATCTGACATGCTTGAATTACAATGATATAATATGTCTCCCATAGACCAAATTTCTTACTTATCGACTGATCTAAGTAAATAATACAATTTTGTGTAGTTCCACTTGAATTAGTTTTCTATTCAACACACACTATATTACAGGCAAATGAAATCACTCTCTTCTGATTGGTTGAAAAGTATTTTTTTTCTCTTTCTTCTCTCTCTCTCTCTCTCTCTCTCTGACTCGCTATCTATAGATGTGTATTATGCCTTTTGCATTCTTCATTCGGTTAATTTGAAACAATTAGAATGGTTGTGGAAAAATTATCATTTACAGAAAAAAAGAAGAAAACACTTTTCAGTCGTCTTACCAATAAATTCATCCATCAATCACGATGTTCAAAACGTGATCAATCTGTTCAAACAAATTCGTATCCTTCTCTAGCAACAACTGTTCTTGTGAATAGTCATTTGAAACAACGTGTGTCTTCATCAGATGATCATAGTTCAAATAGTGAAATCGTATCATCATCACGTCGACGTCGATCATCGCTAAAAACATTTCTCACCATTAATTCACCAAAACCGATCACATTTATTCATCGTACACGTCGTTGTAATATTAATTTGAAATCACCAAAACGACTCAGCACAGAATGTCTTGTAAGTTCATTGATTTCTATTTATTGAAAATTTTATTGGCACGAAATTATAACTTGTGCAAACACGATAATAAATCAAGTCTATTTTGTTTCGGTTAATAACAGCAAGTGGCATTAGTTCGAAAAATTCAACCACTTAATCGTTTCGATTCTTCGTCTATAGCATCTTCTTCGACATCACATTTTTCATCCAAGCAAATTTTTCATGATGAAACAACAAGTCGCGATGAACTTTTTTCTATCGGACCGATGAAATGGAGGTACAATTGAGTTAATCTTTTTATGATTTTCTCTAAGGAGAATTTCTTTACTTTCTTGTTTAGTACACCGAATCGACCTATTGTATACAAAACTTCAAGTCCAAACAATAATAATTCGGATCGGCAACATCGTTTATATACAGTTGATCAACTCTCGTTTTCGAATATATTCGATCGTAGTGATTGATTTCGTTTTCTTTTTGTTTTGGTATTAATACGTTTGTTTCGTTTTTTTCCCAAATACGATCACATATGATCATGTCAAAAAACAAATTCAAAAAAGTGCATCGATTCAATCTCTTGTTTACATATATTGATCGTGCGAATGATAAAAGAACTATTCAAAAGTTTACTTATCTGAAAAATCTAGACGAAAATTCGAAAACGATGTATCTCATCGATCATGCCTTTTAATTAGTGTTCACTGTTCATCGTTGAATTCTTGATAGATGAAAAATAGCAATATGGGACTTATGAATAAAAAAGACACGTATTCTAAATATGAAAACAACTGTTTTATTTTTCTGAATCGCTCGTTAACCATGTTATCGATGGTAGATATCATCGATGGAAGAACAGGTGATTTCGTTTTTTTCTTTCTTCTACAGTGCCACAAGTTTCCTCATAAAACGACTGAAAGAATACTTCCATTGGCACAAGAAAAAACATTCCAGGACATTTCAATGACGTTAATAAATGAAAAATTCAGTCAGAATATCGTCGATAGAATCAATCCAGTTTCTTCCATAAACTATCAAAATTACATCAATTTTAGAAAAGAAATATAATATTCGAGGTTAAAGTGATAGAAAATTGTCAAGTCTCTAGAGATACGATACAGTCATATGAAGGTACTTTAGTAGATTATAGAGAAAGATTTTCTATCAAGAATAATTATCATCTTCTGATGAAGGATGAAGTATTTGTTGAATTGTTCTATATCATAGAGTAATTCATTAGAATTAATACTATCATCTTGCCTAGCTATGTATCGTGCAGTGTTTGTAACCATTTCAGAGTCACATAAGAATTCTTTCACATGTTTTGCTGAGAAATCAGGACAATGAAGTCGAGACATACACTTATGAAAAATAAAAGTTAGTTATTGCTATGAAATGTTGTAAACGAACAGCTATTGATTATCGATGCTTTTTTATGAAACTTCAATGAATTAGTTGAATAATATAAATATAAACCCATTTTTGATCTATAGAATTCTTATTTTTGACAGTAGAATGTAATGGGAGAGATTCAAAAGAAAATTAATTTGATTAGGGCCCGATAAAAATTACCTATGTTCTATGGAAGAAGATATTTATGAAAAAGGTATCTATTGCCAAGATATACAAGTAAAAAAATCTGTTAGCGCAATTTCTCTGTGATTAAAATGTGAAACAGGATAGATCTATTTTTGCTAAACTCGTTATAACTAGTCGTTTCGGTCTGGACTCGTGCATATTTCATGAACATTATATACCCAGGTCGACGATTACGGACTTCGCACACGGCTGTAAACGACCGTATATGCTCCCCACACGACCGTAAACGGTCTTATTATAACGTTTTACATGGTCGTATATCGCCGTGTCGTATATGGAGAAATACGGTGGAAAATGGAAGCCGTTTACGGATTTCGTATACGAGGACCATAAACGATCGTTTTGCTCTCCGTATATCGTCGTATTCCCCCGTATACGACACGGAGATATACGATCGTAATACTGGACCATGTATTTTGCCGTATTTCTCTGTATACGGTCGTTTACGACCGTGCTTGTTAGACCTGGGTACTATGTAGCGTAGCGTTTCAACAAGAGAAGACTTCATTCATATTTTAACTTGATGCTACTTATATATCGGCTGTGATAGCCCGCTGTAGACGTCTGAAATACTGTGTGATAATCTCCGGAGGCTGTCTCTAACGGCCAATTAGTGATTTACTAGTGAATTATTTGTAAAGTCTTACGGTAATTAATTAGTTAGTTAATTTTTTCCTTAACAGTTTGTAACGGGTCATGTGACAGTGCCTGTACCTCTACAGTAAGATTCTTAAATGAGGAATTTTTGTTTGAAAAAGTCTTGATTAGAACAGGTTCGCAAATTAACGTTCATAACTAAGTAACGAAATTAGAACACATTTCTTTCGTAGATTTATGTCACTTATTTATTGGTTCATTTTTTTTATTAAGACGAATTTGAAATAATGAATAAATGCAAGATTTGCTTGTGATGAAGTTGTGGAAAGTTGACAAATATAGATGATGCTAGATACAACTAAGAGATCATTTTTTCAGTATTTTTATAATTTTAAACCTCTTTTCTGTTGAAACTTAGAGAATATAACGTATTTATCGCTACAGTAGGCTTGCTGGTGCAATCATAAATTGACTTCTCTAGTTCAAGATTACATGGTACCTAAATAGATGAGTCCTCACTATTGAAAATATTTCGCTTTCAGTAGTTGTAAGTTACAACTTTTAACTTCAATTCTAACTGGCCTAGTGATTAAATCCCATAGTTGTGCCTCATCGGATTTGATACGGAACTTGTCGGTATCAAAAGGAAAAGGATCAAATGCAACGTTTCGCAAAATCCGGCACAGGGTCAACAATGTGATGGTAAGATCTTATAAGACTAAGTTTGATCTGAGTCAAGGTCGAAAAATCACTTACTAAGATGCAACAAGATTCTGCATATAATCTTGTTGCAATATCACACGAAAAACCGTTGTCTCAGAAATATTTTGATAAGTTGTATTAATTATAGGACTCTCGAAAGATCTTGTTATCAGATTATAGAAAATTTAACGGAGCGACAAGATTTTTCAAGAATTGGATATTATGATCTTTTTAAGATTTCTACGACCACGATTTTATGTGGTATTACAAAACTTTGTATCTGATTTTTTTATCTTGTTTCTGTAATGTAACAAATGATAAACTATCAGAAAACGAAGCCAAATATTGACGAAGAACGATTAGGTAATGTGTGAATAGCTTCTTTAGTATTCCAAGAAGAAATCTTTTTCCATAAAAGAAAGACGAAGTTTAATATTGTCCTTTGCTTATACTAAAATATCTCACTTTATTTCATATTTTAGCATTTACGCGATGTGTAAAGTAAAGATTCTAAAGCCAAATGTAAGTGGATGTTTAATTAAACGACTGGGCATTTGAATATTAGTGGTGTTCTTGCTTCTCTGTTTAATCATTTTTTCCTTTCACCAAACATTCTATATATATATATATCTGTATTTGTTGATCGATTTTGGTGGCATTCTATACGCTTTTATTCAGTTTCTACTTGAGCTTTTTGACGATATTTGATTTTCACTTGTTGAGTTATTTTAGATGTCGTCACCAGTCCAAGCAACAGTAAGAATTGTTCGACACTAGTATTGTGATATTGATCTCCTATTACGTCATCACTATAAGAGAAATATGAAACAAAAGAAGAATACAGCACGAACACAAGTTAGGAAAATTACGAGTGACAAATTCATTTGAAGCGTTTTTTTTCTTCCCAAAGTGACAGAGTTATTACTTTCCAATCATTAATAGACCATGGGTATAGCCGGAATTAGCTAACAACCGACCGACTGGTAAATCGACTACTAGCTGATTCTTCTTATTGGCTGTGATACCTTTTTTAAATGACCGTATTCATTGTTTCTGTTAGGTTCTAATGCTATTTCACAGATACCACATGATAAACTCTCTACAACTGTTAGCTACATTAACAATCACTATGTAGAGATGAAATTGGGATCGGGATTAGGAGAACAACCGGTTCGATCTTCCACGAAATGAACGGAAACAGTAATAATCGTTCAAAATTCAGACCGTTTCCATCTTCGAAATAAGCACTATCACCGAAACCACAGTTCACTGTTATTAGTTTTCATAAAATGGGAATTTCAATCGTTGCCATAGATGACAAAGTCTACCACAAAGTGCTCTTTCTTCTAAACAAGCTTCCGTCTTTGTGTTCTAGTCACGACAAACCATGCACTACCTAGGATATCTGATAAATACTACAGATTACTTGCGACTTTTACAAGAAGTCACAGATTTCGAGTGACAAATACTTGGGAACAACGATAACCTGCGTTAATGGCTAATAATGCAGACTATCTGCAAGATCTGCTAATAACCACTAATTCTTAGGGAAATTTTCCCCGGTACAGATAGTGCCTGCATGATGTTCTGGAACTCATGTAAAAAATTTCGTTGAAAAAATCACGAAACAGTCGATTAAAAATCGATTATAATCAGAACAATTGAAATAATCAATTAAAATCTGATTTTGCTATGATTATTACTGCTGAAATTATTGATTAAAGTCGTATGATTAAAATCGATTTTCTGATTATTTTATTTTACATGGGAAACTGTCGACTTTTTAGTAGATTTGATAAGATCGATATAATGTTTGTCAATTCCGCTGAAAAGCAGAGCTGTGATTTGACATTTTGTAGAGGAGGCAGCGTGTCAGTATTGCTCATATGTATCAGTAAGGAACGATATTTGCTTCAACTGATCGAATGCGTACTATAGGTGCTAGAAGCAACGGACTGCCTCTGACATTTGCTGCAGATTACTTCGCTCAAACCAGATACCACGCTGTGGTAGAGAATACGACGAATGCAGGAGTAGCAACTATCTTTAGAGGAGAAACTTCTTACTAATAGAAAAAAATAATTATGTAATTATCTGAATCAGCCATTGCATGCTTTCTGCGTCTTTAATATTATTAGTATATGCATGATTTTAGTTGTCTTTTATGTTTATAAATTCCTATAGTTTTTTCTCTTTTAACACAAATAAAAACCGTACTAAAAATATAATAATGATGACATTTTTTCTTTGTTTTCTTTAGAACAATCATCTACTTAACGAACTTCAAATAATAAAAAATCAACTTCGAGAAATAAAAAATGAAAATAAAACAATAAAAAATGAAAACGAACAAGTAAGTGTCTTTTTAAATAGCTACGAAAAATATATAGTGAAATATTACATTTCAGCTGAAAAAGAAACTCAAAGAGGTCGAACAACAACTCGAAGAGGTCAAAGAACAACTTGCACAGGAAAAACAAAGAAATCAGAATAGCATATCTCCACATGCTGGTGTGCAACCAATTCTTCTACTCACATCAACAATATCGCACCTGTTGTCATACCTATAATAACAGCAGCAATACCGACTATCGTATCACCAATAGTTTTATCAACAACAACAACAACACCAATACCTGTCGAAATCGGAAGTACATTGAGTAACATCACACATGCAGCTCCAGCTCAACGTCGTATTCGATACCGTCGCAACCGACGTCGAGATAGACCTCGTGTTCGATATCATCGAGCACCTCGAGTTTGTTTGACCATCTAACTAACTCAGTACGTTGGTAAATTTATTTTACGCTAACAAATCTTTTGTAATTTCTATTTTACTTGTAGGAAAGGAATTGTAAATAATCCTGTACATATGTTTAGTGAGTATTTTTATTTAAAATGTCAGAACATAGTGACGATTATGTTATAAAAGGCGTCGTATGAGTGACTCTTACTCGTATTTAATGGTGCTCGAACAGAAAATGTATGGACGAGCATCGAATCAACAGAAATGTATAGATTTGAGACCAGCTCACTAGAAAATCTTCAGGTCTTGTCAGATAAAGATTAACAGTAGAAGTAAAACTCAAGCGCCTGCCCCTCTGTTGCGACGTGATAAGGATCAGAGCTGCAACTATCGAAAATACTGGATGACACCATAATTTATTGTGGTGAGGAATATTAGTAAGAAAAAGTAGAATTGAATACGGATGAATGCCCAGCAATATGTTCAATTTGAACAGAAAAGAGCTGAGATTAAGAACTAGACAAGAAAGTATTTAGCAAGATTTACGAGAGAAGAAAGTAGTTGAAGTAGATGCGGTTGAATGGCGAGTGGATGATATTGGAAGAATGCATAAAGGTATATCTAAATGAAGTGAGATATAAAGTAGAATGTTTTGGGTGAACAAGAAAAAGAAGAGAGAGAAGTAATGTTATTATGAATTCACAATTTAAGCGCAAAACAATAAGAGAGAAAAGGAGAGGAAAACTAGAAAGAGAAAAAAAGAGTAGCTACTCCTACACAACAATAAACACCAAGAAAACATCTGTGACGATTATGCCGTTAGACCCCCTCATATAAAGATATTTATTTCGTTGACATTTCGCTAAGAAGAACGTCCATAATACCCATTGTTTTCTGGGAGTAGACCCTCATTTTCTGTCTACGTCGACCACGTGTTTAGTCAAACGATGTATCGTTTGACTTGAAACGTGGCCTACCTAGAAACTCCTTATTTTCATTTATCATCAGTCTAATTATCTGAAAGCTTGTTTTGCACTCTAATCATCGATTAGAGTATTGGAATGCTCGAGAAGAGATTTCAATTCAAACTGCAATTATTATTGATTTCTGTATCATTCTAATAATCATGTTTTTAGAATTGTATATTTTATATTGAAATTGTTTGCGATGGTGGTGATACAATTATTTTCCTATAAAATAACTCGTGCAGCATGTGAAGAATTATATGTCCAATCAAAAGATCATTTAATTATAATTATTAAATTAATCCTTATTGATGATATGACTAAACATAAGTTGAAAACAAGTACGAAGCACATAATACATAATTTAAGGCTTATTATCTGAAAATTTATGAAAATTGGACTATAGATAAACGTTCACAATTTTAGTGTGGAATTATCACATGATACTTATATTGAAGCACGTGAATTTACATTCAAGAAATAGCGAATAAATAATATTAAAATTGACGTACTTAGACATCGAAGCAAGATGGTGAATATGAAGAATTAAAATCTCAATATGAAATTCGATTACATAAGTGGTCAATCATACTTTACCCGAATGGGTACAACAGAATGTTTGAAAAAATCTTTATCAATCTTCTTGGTATATTCTTTTGGTCTACGTGTTCGTGCTTTTATACGCTTTTCATTAATTGATGACCGTGGCCATCGTATCAATGGAAAACAATTACCATAACATGTTTTAGGGGTAAGTGAACTTTGAGCCATTGGTGAATTATTAATCATTCAACATTGTTCCAATGTTCACAACAATTCACTCGTGCTGACCAACTTCGTCTTTATTATTAAATTAAAAATTCTAAAAGACAATAGATTGATGAAAAAAATATTTCTTGATTATTAATTCCATTACGATGCAATAAATTAAGTACAAAAACATCAATCAATGAGGATTCAACAACAAATTTGGCAACATTATTTTATACAGCTTATTCTAGAAAAAAGTTTCATGTATACATATTTAAGATATGCAAGTTAGTTGCTGTTCATAAATTAATACTTGCTCTTCGATCAAGTGCCCACGTCGACGATTACGGACTTCGTATACGGCTGTAAACGACCGTATATGCTCCCCACACGATCGTAAACGGTCGTATTTTAGCGTTTTACATGGTCCAGTATTACGGTCGTATTTTAGCGTTTTACATGGTCCAGTATTACGGTCGTATTTTAGCGTTTTACATGGTCCAGTATTACGGTCGTATATCGCCGTATCGTATACGGAGAAATACGGTGGAAAACGGAAGCCGTTTACGGATTTTGTATACGAGGACCGTAAACGATCGTTTTTCTCTCCGTATATCGTCGTATTCCCCTGTATACGACACGGAGATATACAATCGTAATACTGGACCATGTATTTTGCCCTATTTCTCCGTATACGGTCGTTTACCACCGTGCTTGTTCGACCTGGGTGTATACTTATTTGAATGATCAAAGAAAAAGAAACAATGCAAGTTGTACTTATTTCACTGAAAACAGTGTAAGTTGGGAGATAGTATTCATAATCAAATGAAGATTTCATTTTTAATTTAGCTAAGTATCATCTTAAGTAGACGAAAAGTGAAACTTGAAAATTCGTTAAACTTTTACGGGTGCTTGAACTTAAAATCGGTGCTGTTAAATTTGGGTACGAAATCAGTCTACATTTATTGAATGAAACATTTACGAATAATTCATCGTATATTGAAAAAAATATTTGTTACAGATATTATTAATAAATGAGTATGATATGGAAAATGATTTCATGAATGTAATCCCTGTCTTCTCTTCCAAGTATTTGGGATTCACTTAAAAATGTGGAATCTAAATATCCGAAGCAGCTTGCATGGATTGATTTATTTCAGAAAAAAACGGGGCTTAAATGAAGTATTGGTCTTAAAATATAGGTAAAATGACGAATATATAGGATTATTTTGAATGAGATACTGCTAATCAGAAATACAATTTTTCTAAATTTTCTGTTTTGAGACTTTTCCTGAATCGAATTATAATGCAAACTAAACTTTTGTTGGAAGATGTTTATGTCATGTTTTTCTGTCACTAGAAAGGTTTGGTTCAAATACCATCAACAGTTCAATTAAAAGATTTGTTGAAGGATTAGGATAAATGGCAAATATTCGACATAAACTAATAGTACTTTTTAATGCATTTGATCTTTATCTCATGGAACTAAATAATCAATGAATGATTTATAAATAGAATTGAAGCACTATCCAAGAGCTATCAGATTCATAATTAAACTAATTTAGTCTTATAAATCTATTATGGAGTTGAATCAACTTAGGGATGCACTTTCAAGCATATCGTTAAGATCGGTGAAAGCCGGTAAGCTGATGAAAAACCTACGGTGAAAACAGGTTTCTTATATTATTCAGATGACTCTCTGTTAACATAATCCAGCCATGCTAATGCACCGGCCTTCACCGTAGGTTTTTCGTATTCTTACCGGCTTCACCGTTTTCTTACCAGTGCATCCCTAAATCCACTGCGCAAGGATCAATTATTCAATTACTGATAAAAAACGAGCTATTTCGTTTATAGCTTTTAGACTTCGAAATTAGATCAAAACCTCATAAATTTAGTATCAAAATACTTGCCCGCGCATTTTATTTCCTCTTATATAAAATTAAAAAGAGTTCATGAGGAAAAATAATAGTGGACCGATTTTACCTTTTATGCCCCTCATCCTTTTTTGGTATTTGAATTCTAGAATGAAAGACGATGTTCTGTTAGTATTTTTTTCATATAATCTACAATAATTTAGGTGAGAAAAACAATTTAAGAAACTAACATTTTTGCTAATGTGGAAACTAAGATATGAGACGTATAGGCATATTCGCATATGCTCCATTAATGTCTACATGCAGATCCGTGTGCGTACGTATAGGAGACAGCAATAAAACTTTTAAAAAGGCATACAAACATGTACACTAAATATTGTCTTTATATGAATATTGGTTACTTAGTAGTCAGTTACCTTTGGTTTCGTCTGTTCAGTATGAGAAACAAAATTGACGATTGTATTTATTATAAGTGGAGCTATCGAGTGTTCGTAAAAAGAAGAAAGATTATTAAGCATATGCAATCAATTTGTTTGAAGAATAAAAATTACGATTGAAATTTTGGTGTTTCAAGGACTTTTCTAGTCTTTTTTCATATTAAATAAATAGGTAAAATAAGAAAAACAATCGAAAAATAGGACAAATTATATGATTTTTCGAAAATATAGGTACCATAGGTCGAATCCGACCCAAGAAAATGCAACGCTCATTGGATTCTAAATGGAGATCAGATCAGGCAAAACGAATTAGAATATACAAATACGAGAGCGAATTTTATAAAGACACTGATGAAATAGAATATCCTACTAATAGAAACATGATGTGAAGAATATGTTGAAACTTACCAAAAGTTGAAGCAAAGTTTTTCTGAATCACGTTTTATGATACATAAAACAGCCCAGGACGAACAATCCGAAAGTCGGATCCTGTTGGATCCTAGTGGAAAATTATCGGATCCGATGGGGTGAGTTTGACCTGGGAGATCCAAAAGGTTTAATTTTAAATACAAACTGTTTTGTTAAGACTACAAAGAGTCTCAAGTACATGTGGATGAAAGAAATATACGTATTGTGGGGGGGGGGGGGGGGAGAAAAGCTGTAATTCATGAACAACGATATACCCTTAACATGTAATATCTCTCTCTCCTTACTGATATGCGTCCTTGTGACTGTGAACATGAACAGCGGGCATCGATAGCAAAATAAACTATCTAGATTGGTTCATAAAGTTGAAAAACTTCCATAAATTTCAATTTGAATGAAAATTAGAACACTTCTAAACTGAAATAGGCAATGGAAAATATGGTTGATAGTACGATGCCGATGATGATGTAGCACATAAATATCCATATGATATTGAAACTCAGATGCACGAGCGACGAGCAGCACTACGGCTAGGCGGTGCCATCAAACTTGATCATCAACATCAACAACAACAATAATAATAAAATGCTTGAACAGACACGAACTTATTATATTGAAGTAGTCATTGATTTAATGAGTTATTTATAAAGAAAAAAAATTGAAAAAAAATTTTACAATATCGATGAAAATCAGCACATAAGCAATTATTCATGTTGTATTGTAAATAAGGTTAATTATCACGAAAAACTTATCACAATACGAGTCTAATAACGCATACAAGGAATTCAATGTAAATAAGTAATTCTATTCTATTGTATAATACACAAAAATAACAATTTTGATAGATTTTCATGAATATTCGAAGAAAATTGCGTTTGTCGATAGTATTGACATAGAGCACTAATTAGTATTAGTGGCAATGTTTCGGTGAATGTGGAATATGTTCTACAACTGTGTTTTGATCAATGATCATTTTACTTGTCGATAATTTAAATAGAAGTAAAGGTAACGTTTAGGATGTAAATCACGTGTTAGACATTTACGAAATGAATAATACCGATTCATATACACCTCGACTGCATCCACTGGACCAACAGCAACACCATCGTCTACTTTTAAAGCATAACGATTAGGTGGCATGACTAGTGTAGTATTAATATCATATGGTGCTTGTCGATCAAAAGTTGATGGTATTCGGAGAAATTCCATATCATCTCTTGATCGTACCATAATATCATATTTTATATTATTTTTGTTTTGTAATCACGAAGCAAGAGAAAAACAATTACTCAATCCGAATAACTGTTGATAATATCGTGGAATTTTAAATCAAGGTCGATCAACACTAGCATCACTAATGCAATTTGGTGGAAAATGAGGATCAAGTTTTGGAATATTGTCAAATAAAAATTTCACTGTAAAATGTGAAGAACGCAATGCTTCAATAATACGATTATGTAAAGGAACAGTTGGTAATTGCTCAATGATTGGCTCAGTAGATGAGAAATAAGTGAATACGTCCATGTCATCTGTCAAATGTGTTTGAATGTCATTCGCTGTTGGTTTCCAAGCTTGCTCAATATATTCAATAAGAACAGTAAGACAAACTGCTATACGACGACGACGACGACGAGGTGCCCCCAATGAAGTCTAAAAATTCAACAAGCGAAATAATACTAGCAATAAACTTGAAATGAGATGTCTTACTGATTGTGGCATTCCAAGTTTGACTGTTGGAAATATATATTTAATGTGTTTTAAATCTTCAATCCGATCTTTCATGACTTGCAATTCTTTCGCATCACAACAATTTTCTTTTATAATATCGTTTGTCAGTTGTTCAATTCGTTAAACTAATGTTTGTTTTTTAGATTCCCGTTTACTTAAAAATCGAACACGTTTTCCGACTTCTATCTCTTGTTTTTCATGTTCGTTATTGCTGGTTGTCATGTTCCTGTTGATGGTATGCGTAACAGAATTGAAAAATACGTGTCCATTAATATCCCACAATAATCTTTGTACCCACCAACTTCGCCATGTATCTGATTTAGATATAGGCAAAGTTAAAACCAAAAATGCATCGTAAGAAAAGCGAATATTTGCACTTGAAAAAGGTGCGAATGTAAATGGTTCGATGGCAGCCGGTGGATGATTTACTAAGCATGATTGGTTGTCATCATAGATAAGAATTTGTTGTTGTATCTGCGGACGAATCGCCTCTAGATATCGATCGATTTTTCTTATTGAACTCCAACCATCTTCTGTGATATTTCTCAGTTCATGTTTTTGTAAACCAGGTGCTGACTGAGTCAAATTCCCTGTAAATGTCGGATAAATATTAATAAAAGGCGATCGTTATCGTCGAAAAGCGATATATTCAATATCTAATTGGCGATAATGATCATGAAACGAAATGTTCACATTGAAATCATAGATACATCGAGCACCCTGTTGAATAGCAAGAAGATAAGCAATACTTCTCAGATTTTTTGAACGAAATGAAGTTAGATTGTAAAAGGTTACTCAAGTAGATCATTTTCGTGTTACTGGGTAATGGAATTCAATTTGTTTGATTTTCTAGATCTACGATGGAAACATTTTGTTCCCATGAACTAGGATATTGATGTATTTGTGTAGTTGAATTATAGATAAAGCAGCGTTCCATAGAAATTCAATTCGAATATGCACGTGTCAGATGATAATCGATTGTCAGAAACCGAAAATTAGGAACACGTATTAACACATGAATAATTATAATAATGATTGCAACGATAAAAATGTATCGTAGACGTATCATATTCTAGATGTGAAAGATAATTATAAAAATTGAGAATACATGACCACTGCTGAATCATCAACTTTGAAATTTATTACAAATACTCGTGTATAGATCGAATTGAAAGGAACTTTAGCGTGCCTAAAAATTCAAAAAAAATATTTATAACTATTCTGTTATGGTGTCTCCCATGAAATTTTCCAGTCATCACAAACATGTTTCTCTGTTGTATCTAAATGTTGAAGAAATGAAAAGAATACTTGCAGGTAAATAACTTTTATGTATTAATTGTAATATGTGCTCATGGTGAGTTGAAGTTCAGTTCGAAATATTCAAACCTATACGAAATGAAATTTACAAATAATAATTAGCCAACACAGAGTTAAATTTGTAACTATTCATTTAGCTAAATGTATTTGATTGAGTGAAATTGTGAGTAAGAGAAATGCCATGAGAGTAGTTGTCAGAAAAGAAAACAGGTGAATGTGAAGAAATGTTTGAAGTGTTCTACTGAAGTTTCATGATTTGCATTCATCAAAACTGTTTGAGTAGTCCATAAAATGCCTCATGTGTTAGGCTACATAAGCAATGCGCACTTTCATAGCTTAAGAGTAATATTTGATTTTGTTTATCTTGAAACGGAGAAAAATTAAAGAGAAACACGTTGAACACAACTAAAAGAAATACCGGCTCAGTAAATTGTGTTAACTGAAGTTTGATTTTCTCTGCGATGTCAAGTAGTTTGAAAAAATCTCGACATTCAAGATATAAGATTGAATGAACAATGTCTTCCATGCTTATCAATCATAATTCTTCTATGGTATATTTCTCTTTAATATCTCAAGTTGTTGTTGACTATCCTATCAATTAAACCAACACTATTTCATAGGACATATTATCTTTCGAAGATTCTGCTACCTGCTGCAGACTACTTGTTTGTCATCAATATTGTGAATAATACTAGAGTCTTATTTGACTATAAAATCTCTGAGTAGTAGAAAGTGTCAGATGTTGAACATTGATTTGGTTGTTGGAAAAATGTCAACTTCGCATATCGAGGCCCCATAGTGAGGAGGGGGCGCGTTACGAAAAGGAAGGAAATCAAAAGAAAGACGGATTATTTCGAATCGGACTGCCCAACAATAAAAATAAAGACAAATTAGTTGAAGATCGACCCGAACCTGCAAGTACATTATTGAGTTTTAAAATGCTGCTGTGCCCTTAGTAGAAGCAGTCTATGAATACAAGAATAATGGGCGAAAAACCCTCAAACTAATTCAAGTATACAATGACTTGGCCTCTAGTACTTCTGAGAGACGATTTTTGGTTTCATCGCAATATCAGTAGTGTGTATTATTACTAATGTCTTTCCAAGTGAGAAAAGATCTCTCTGCAGAAAGTTTGACGGAACTAGTGCCGATTTCAGCAGATTGTTATTTAATTTGACTTCTGCGAGTCACAAGTTCTCTGTCTCTCTCACTATAGTAGAACACATACTGAAATTAGAGAGAAAACAATTAGACATGAAGCAGAAAATATTGATCATGGAATGAGAGAGACAATACATTAACAAGAGTAATGATAGAAGTTAGAATGAATAATCAAACAGAAATAGAACGATACTTTTCGTAAAAGGTTTTTTTCACAACGATCAGACCGATATACTTTTACCATACGCGACTTTATCTGCTAATAAATGAACAGAAGTGTTTTTCATTTCATATATATCTAATTCAATTTCACTCTTCATAAAATATACATGAAATTGCATGTTTCATAAAGATAGTAGAAAATATTCAATCCATTTCATAAAACATAAAACCGATGTTAGATGCCGAAAGACACTACTTTCTCATCAAAGTGGTTATAAAAAGCTGACTCGACAGGCAAACAATGCTCCGTTTGGTTACGTCAAGGTAAAAAAAAGAGTACGTTCATATACGTACTATATACAATAGTGAATTAAGCTGTGCCGATGGAAGTTCAGCTAATATGAAAAATTGTTCAAAATACATCTACAAAGTCACACAGACGTTTGGAAAAAATAACTTAACGATAAAATCGATTAAAGATATAAACTTAGGAAAAAATTAATGAAAGAACGGTACAAAAGATGATGAAATTTCGTAAGCTTGTAATTTTGCAAATATAGTAAATTTATAGATTTTCAAATAAAGAATGAATAGCACATCTACGTTCTAGAACAGCGATTGTTTCGTTATGTATTCTTTCTGAGATATGCGTGAAATTTTTACGAAGTGTCTTATGCCTGTTGTGCACAATGTATACGGTCTTCTTCCTTGAAAAAGAAAAACAAGAAGGAATTTTGTTAAAAAGAAGGATGAACAAGGACGCTCCTTAAAAAGAAGGAAAAAAGCAGGGAAGAAGGACCGCTGCGAGGCTTGCATATCAGTGAGATAGGTGTTGATACTGTTGTCAGTTGGTGGTGATTCGTTAACTATTCTATACAAAAGTGTGCCATGAGTTCGATTTCAGCTTTGTATGGAACTGTTTTACTGACAGGCATGATCTATATTGCAATGCGATATCGAAATTCTACCAATATACTATAGTACTCATAAGAGAGACTATTGAAAACAATAGAATAGCGGTCTGATTGTACTCAGTCACTTTTCAATCACACAAGCGTTTGCTATCTTTCAGCGCATTCTTCCCGTTTTGAATCATATACGATTGTTCCATTTTTATCAAATCAAGTGGGAGCTAAAGGGTTCTAGTATAGGTTTTAGTATTTGTATCGAAATCAAAGAAAATCTTCAAAATAATTTCCAAAATCAAAACAAAATATTTCGAACAATGATGCTTTTACGTATATGTAGATGAAAGACCTCGATGGGATATCTCGAATTCCAATGAAGAGATTTTTCTATAGTGCATCTCCCATCATCTGAATCGTGACAAATGGCTTTTCTCACGAGTTTGAGTGTGCCTATAGTTTACTTTAGTCAACTTAAACGTTTTGGGAATTCATGTATAGTGTTTGAAAGATCAGCTTTTCTTGATATCTCTACGATATAGATAATTCTTCATTCGACAACAGCTGAGTGTTTCGTGTAATTCTAGTTAACGTTTCTTAGTTTCATTCATCAATGAAATGTACAATAAAATATTTTCTTACATTTGTTACGATCATGGTTATTTTGTAGTAACCAAATATTTTAGACAATATCTGACATTTACATGAACTCTTCTTGAATTGAAAACAGTATTCATCAAAGATTACTATCTGACTAATTCAAAACCTGAGTAAACTACGATCTGATTGAATAACTTTGCTTAGATTTACTACAGCCAATATGATTAACATAACATGACAAATAGGCGAGCGAATCGTGATCTATTCTTACAATTATTCTAAACTGAAAACATGCTTCTCAAATTCAGACTTGTCTTCTGTAGACTAAGTGATGAGATATTAAACTAAAGAGAAATTGTGTTTAAAAAACTAGGTCCAACATAGAGGTTAGCCGTAAAACACTGCACGTGATTGGTAAGAGATTAATATGCAAGTTTATATGTATATATGTATTTGTTCCATAGTATTGATCAGATAAGAATTACAATATTGTATTTATTCATACGGCATAATAATTTCTGTTTAGAAACTAATTTTCTACACGTAATTCCGTTATTCAAACTTCGATCTTCTTCCATCACTTATATAATATTTCGATCGTATAAAACAAAGAAACTGATGTCCTTGCTTTCATGACTGCGAGTCACTAAAAGCTAATATCAACACGAAAGATGACTTCGTTGTGTAAAAAAAATTACCATTGTGTTCACACTCATCCTATACATGCCAGATACGCTGCATTAAGGCACTCTGATAATCCTTTCATTGAGAAATGGAAAGAAATACGATCACACAACACCTACAGAATAAACTGATTTGAAAGAGTCGTCATTTTTCAATTTAGCAGTTGTAAGACAACATAACTAAAGATCCGAGGCATATAAATATTTAAAAGTCTATTTCATGAAGATAAAACTTCTAGTGGTGAACAGAGACAAACGCAAGACTCAATGGAACCGTAAATTAAACGAAATTCTACACTTTTTCTAGTTATCTCATGAGAGAAGCATCTGATATCATTCTTACTTATCGTGAAATCAATGTACGTCACTATTATTTCAAGTACCATAATTCAAATCTGATTTGAAAACATAAATATTAAAACTGATCTACTGTACATAATTGTTAGTATCTTGGAGTGTTTCTTTTATTTACTTTTGATAGCATTCTGAAACTGTATCTCCCTAAATTTGAATAATCGCATTGCGTCAGTGGTCAGTTCATTGATAGTTTCGAATGAAAACACAAAGAATAAATATTTGGAAATATTCAAAATGTGCAGAGTTCGTTCTAATCGCTTGTTTCTATTACAGTTGTACGTGAAACAACAAGTTTCCCATCAACTGAATGGTATTACTAACTGTTTTAGCTTTCTCATGACTTTAGAAATTGATTTTATTAATAAGATTTCTTTGGAGCAATGATTGATTAGGTCTCGTTTCGTCGAAAGCTTAATTGATTTTCACGTTTCCTCGAATTCTATTTCTTCTTGTATTTCTGTTTCGTCGAAATATTTTTTGTGCATTCCCGTTTCGCCGCAAAGTGAAACTTAATCAAATGAGAGAGAGAGAGAGAAAGAATATATATCCTGTTTAATTAGATGTTTCAAAATTATACTAGCGAAAGGAGATACATAATAATAATAAATATGTTGTGACAAAAGATTATCAGAGAATAATATTAGGTACTCATAGAAAAGATAGATATCTGTAATGAAAATTATCAATGATTTAGTTAATTTGTTACGTTTTGTTGAAACAATATATAATAAGTTTCTTTCAGTTAAATAAGTATTGCATAAACAACGAGCTCTTTTTTTTTTGCCCTTGTATATATCTATAAATTTCTCAAAGTAAACATCACTAAGATAGCTAAACTATTTTTAGTCATCAGTTTAGTTAGAAGATAATTTTTTAAGACAATCAAAGCAATGAAGCTGGTTGCTTTGATTCTGATGTTTTTCATTACAATTTAATTTTTTTGACGAAACGGGTATGCACCGTTAAAGGTTAATTTTAAGTAATATAAAAATTTAATCAAATTTTGTGAGCTATAATACTTTGTAATTCGTTTTTATTTTATTTTCGTCACGTACTTGTAAATTATTTCTATACTTGACGGTTCAATTTCAAGAAAACAAAACGAGAAATAAATTATTTTAATACAAGGCCAGCATATATTTTTAATATAGGCGGTAACATCGTCAAGTACCTCACTTCGGTTAGTGAAAAACAAATTTTCGTCAATCATACATGTTTGAAGAAAGCACGTTAATCATCAAGATAAAAATTTTTTTCCGAGACATCTATTATAAATTTCTCATCTACTCAGAATATTTGTAATAGACTGTCTTCAGATGCTTTTGATCAATCAAAAAATTTCAAGGAAAATGTTTTATTCGAACGGTTCTAGAACATATCTATCGATTCAACAAACGGCATGAAGATACATTTAAAGTACTAGTCTCATTTGACAGCTCTAATCAGGATGAGGAAGAAAAAGAATAGTTGATTCAACGGCGAAAGCCTATGATTACTTCATTCTAAATTGAACTCACTGCTCTTATTGTCTGTTTCATATTGAAGAAATGTTCATAAAAAATGTCATATAGTTGGCCAAACACAAACATAATTTTTTTTGCTGCATTTATGTTCAAATAATTAAAGCAAAAGTAGACCAACGAAATACAATAACTATGATTTGATTGTGCTTATGAAAAATAGAGCAAAGTTAGATACAACTATAGTAGAAAAATAGCACTGTTCAATGTTTTCTCCTATAGTTTCTATTCATCAACTAGGTATCAATTGAAGCTAAGTAGATGAAGACTATCGTTGAGTTTTAACGAAAATGGCAACGTTCATCATCTGCCGTTGCATGGCATTCTTTGGAACGGGTGAATAGAATAGCAAGTTTCTACCTAAACCGTAATTTACGACACTTCACAATCAACATGGATTCAAACGAACAAAATTGCACGAAATATGAATCTAAAGAAGAGATAAAAACAAGACTGAAGTTTATTTGGTCTTGTGAATAGATGAGAAAAACAAATACTCGAATGATGGATATTATCAGAGAAGACTTTTATACCACTGACGAGCTAGAAATTGCCAAAAGAATGGAAGAATGAATTCAAATACTGATTGACTATGACAACTAGCAATACTCATCATATCCTTGTGAATATTTGAATTATATTTCGTAGCAAGCATTTCAATAAAAGTACCATGCTCATCAACACAACTGCTGTCAATGAAGTAGTTCTTTGTTTCAGACTTTCACTAAGAAATCTATTTTGTGGGAGAGCGAAAATTGATCGAACGAAAATTGATCGTGCTAAATTGGTCGAGAAATGACATTATTACACGTTTCTCGACCAATTTTCGTTTCGATTAATTTTCGTATCGACCAATTTAGCACGATCAATTTTCGTTCGATCAATTTTCGTAGACCCCTATTTTGTTATGGTACTAAAATCAAGCCGTGCTGCAAACTTTAAAACTTATAGATACTAAATATCCAATCGAATATTCAGAGCACACAGCAATGGTCTCATAAGTTTTAGTAGATTAACTACTAGAAAAAGTGAATTTATGTATACTGTTTAATAGTTAGAATTTCTTCTCTCACTAGATAAGATGATTTATTTCTGCTTCGACAAAAGCAATCGATATGCTAACCATTCTATTTAAGTTCATCATAATTCTTCTATTCCCATAGAATTTCTATGCCTGAAGCGTGTCATTACATAGTAAATGAGAATAAGTTTTTATTCAATGAACTTCAAGCTTACAACGAACAGATCTGTCAACTAAAATACGGCATACGAGGAGAAATTACAGACTTGCATATTCAACAACATTCGACTTTGTTCCTACTCAATATATCTCGATTCTATACTAGGTAGAAGTATCGTAAAGCTTATGAATGGGACAAGAAATTGTCAAAAATAATTAAGAAAGTATCTATTATTAGATCGCTGGAGTAGAATGTCAGTTCGAAATAATTAATAGAGAGTTAGAACGCTTAAAATACACAGTAAGGATCTTGTTTAGTTAATTCGTATACGATAACATCAAAATACGGTGTATTCTTCTACATTTGACTATGTATGAAAGTGATGTCATATTTATCGATCGTTTTTACTATATTTTAAAATTTCTTTTTCATTGACACATTCTTATGTACAATACGTACTCAAAAATATTGATATATTTTCAAGAAAGCTAGGAATTTCTGTCTTTGTTTCGGCTTTCTATCGAATGTACACGTGCGATCAGAGCACAATGGGTGAGCTGTTAGTGAGTACGTGCCGATTCTATCATGGCAAATCTAGGATGCAATGAGTGTAAATATGTGGTAAATAGCTATAATTGATATCGACGAGCATAAATGACTTTCTCGAACATCATGTAACTATGGCTAATAGAAAGATAATCAATCTCTCTCGATCAGAAAATGAAGGTACTTGATAGAGTATGATGTGCTAATTTGTATCTATCATCATACGATAATCTAGTTAAATCTAAACTATTACTATATGTTAAGATAAATGATACATGAATCTCTCTCAAGATGGTTACTGTGAATTTTTTTGTTTCGAACTAACTTACGAAGTGCCATCATTAGTGATTATAGAGACAAATGACAGATTATATATTTTTAGAAAATAGCCTGTTTTCTAAGTTCTTCTTGAATAAATACGATAATCTGAAAACAACCTAGCCGTTGTATGTCAATGCAATAAAAGCTCTAACTGATATGTATTCGTTAATTTTGCAATCATGCTCTAATATGATATTTATAGTATCTGAAATTTAACCCAGGTCGAGCAGAACGATCCGTAAACGGTCGTATTCGAATAAAAATACGGCCCGTTACCGTGTCGTATCTTCCCGTTTTAATAGGGTCAGTATAACGTCCGTATGTTCTATAGAATACGGTAGTATTACGCTGTCTTTACGAGGGTTTTACGGCTTAAAACAGTCGTTTAACCGTGGAATATGATGTAAAAACGACCGTTTACGATACTGTTACGGCTGTTTACGGTGGTCCGTTTTGATCGACCTGGGAATGATAAATTCTACTGATTCGATAGTATCATCGAGCACGTACGATTAATTAATACATTACGTTTTCCTAAACTCAATCAGTACAATATTGCTAATTTGAAATTTATTTGCAACCAATCAATTAAAGTCAAGTCTGTTTGAAATTTTGTACTAGATTCATGTATGAAAGTCTTAGAGCCGATTGCCCTTAGGAAAATGGTAGAAGTTTCGTAGTCAGCAATCGTGTGCACTTAAGAAACTCTAGTTCATGATTTGAAATGTGATACTCTTTAATAGTAAAATGCATTTTATCTTTTAAAAAAACTATCAACTTCTAGCGCCATCTTAAAATGAATTATGTGAACGAGAACCCGTATTTGTGAATGCTAATTATTCAATAAGAATACAAGGATAGGTGAGCGTGAGCGGTAGGCCAGGTAACTTTCGAAGACTGTTGAATTTGATTATTATCGAAAATGCGGATCCGCCTCGGACGCACACTTCGTTTTATAATTGTTCTCGTTTGTCTTATTCTTGTGATCCCATTCCTAATGTACAAACTTGAAGTTAAGGATGATGAAGTTATTCCTGAATTCATCAATCTTAATAAGCATGATGTAAGCAGAAAAATGAATATTTTTCACTTGAAGTTAGAGTCGATTTTATGTTCTACTTAGAACATGAAGACTGAAATCGTCGTGGAACCCGTCGATCAATTTAAAAGCCTTAATTTACAACCGAAAATGAGTGATTCATTAGGCAATTATGAACCAACCGATTTACCAAAGAGGACAGGTCCAGGAGAAGGAGGTAAATAATAATTTTACGGACGCATTGAATTATCATTTGTAAAATATTTAACAAAAAGGGGAGGCTGTCAAACTTTCACCTGAAGAAGAAGCAGCCGCAAAACAAACAATTTCAACTTACGGTTTTAACATGGTTGCTTCAGATAAAATATCTATGGACAGACGTATAAAAGATACTAGACCAGAAGAGTATGTCTAATAATAATAATAATTATTATTATTATTATTATTCGACAATGATTGATTGGCTCTTGTTGTGTTTTTATTCATTTAGATGTAAAAATTGGATTTATCCAAGTACAAAAGAATTACCAACAGCTTCTGTCATTCTTGTCTTCTACGATGAAGGATCGGGTGTTCTCTTACGTACTGTGCATAGTATCATTAATACATCACCACGAGAGCTGTTGAAAGAAGTTGTTCTTGTCGATGATGGTAGTACTGATGGTATGAAATCGAAAGAAAAATTTTCATATATCTATATTGTCATCCGACTTTAAATATAGAAATACCTATAGAGACTGTAGTTTAACTGTCGTGAACCAATGTTTTTTTAGTTAATGGACAAACAGATTGACGATGAATCTTAGCGCAATGATAAACTCAAGTCAAATTAAGATGAGCAATATTTCGATTATAAATAATGATAGAGCGAAGAGTTCTTTGTACATAATTAGTATGATCAGTAGTTTCTTCCAAATTATTTATTAGAGATTGTAACTGTGCTTGATTTTTCTAGAAGGCACATTTCCGAATACTATGAGTTTCTCCTTTGTAAAACATAACGTTGTATATCATTCAACGAAAAAATGAGTCATGGATAACAACAGCAATCATTGTAAAAAGTGAAATGACTTCATCAGATCAAATTGAGGTTTCGTAGAAAACTTTGATTAGAATTCAATCGTCTTAAAGTTAAATAAAATTCTTTGACGAATATGAAGTTTAACATTTAGATTTCTTTTTAAAGGATTATTGTTGACAATAACTTCTATTTCGTTCGACGAGAATATATTTACTTTAGCCGTATATAACCCATTACATTTTTCTCTATTCTTTCGTAATCGTTATTCTCCTGCTAATATGCTTTGGTCATAATTCAATAAAGAAAAGGTTACACGATTTAAAACAGGAAATGTTATTTTTTTTTTGTTGCAAGGTTAAGAACTTCTCCAATGTGAAGATGAGCGTGGTGGAAGAGTCGTTTTCGATCGATAAACACTGATTCTATTGGAATGTTTTTCATTTTAGCTTCCTTACTACAACCGTTAGAAAATTATATAAAACGTTGGGACGGTCTTGTGAAACTTTATCGCACGGGAAAACGTGTTGGTCTTATTGAAGCACGTACGATCGGTGCTCAAAAATCAATTGGCGATGTTATTGTCATCCTTGATGCTCATTGTGAATGCGTATGTTCTTAAACTTATTTTGACATATGTAACTAACAAAAATCTACTAGCATAATGTTTGCCAAACTAAAATATGAGTGTATGTGACAATGGCTGTTTTTTTTTGAAGTATGACATTAGTAAAGTTTGTTGAGTGGCACGTTTTCGGTACTAAATGTTAGAATTTATTTTGAATCGTATTTAATAAAAACTATGTAAATTGCAAACCACTGTTTTCTACTAGGTTATTAATTGGCTTCCTCCATTGTTAACACGTATCGCAATTAATCGAAAAGCATTGGCTGTTCCCATTGTTGATGGACTTGAATGGAATACTTTAGAACACGTAAATATATATGGTACATCTCAATTCCGTGGCGTGTGGGAGTGGGGATTTTTATATAAAGAAACTCAAATACCACCACAAGAAGCCAAAAAAAGAAAATATTCATCGGAACCTTATTGGTAAAAATTGCATTCAGCTTGCTTGTATTCAATAGATGTATATATTGTTAATTTTTAGGTCACCAACTCATGCTGGCGGTTTATTAGCTATCGATCGTCAATGGTTTTTTGAATTAGGTGCATACGATCCAGGCATTCGAGTATGGGGCGCCGAACAGTATGTGTGATATTTCAGGATGTCTTCGTCATTTGTAAATATCGATTGAGATTTTAGATATGAACTCTCATTCAAAGTCTGGCAATGTGGCGGCGTTGTTGAATGGGTACCATGTTCACATGTTGCACACGCCTATCGTGGTCCTCGAAATCATGGATCATACGTGCCCGGTGCTAGCCCATATCAAACATCAATTAATCATTTACGCTTAGCTCATGTATGGATGGATGAATATGCTGAATATTATTATAGACGTGAACCAGCTATACGTAACCTAGATTATGGTGATATATCCGAGAGGAAAAAACTTCGAGAAAAACTACAATGTAAACCATTTAAATGGTTTATGGAAAATATAGCATATGACGTTTTAGAAAAATTTCCACCACCATCAAAAAATGTTGTTTGGGGTGAAGTAAGGAATATCAAAAACTATAAAAACAACTAAAAAAATGTATATGTATATGTATAATTGCAAAATTTTAGTGTCAAAATGTGGAACATAAAGTTTGTTTAAATGATCTTGGTGCTTCGTTTGGTCAACCTATTGGTGTTGCTACTTGTTTTGGACGGGTATGATTTTCTAGTGAGAGGAAC
This sequence comes from Rotaria macrura, assembly GCA_900239685.1. Taxonomy (NCBI): domain Eukaryota; kingdom Metazoa; phylum Rotifera; class Eurotatoria; order Philodinida; family Philodinidae; genus Rotaria; species Rotaria macrura. Next base: position 53,580 of record OENT01000270.1, on the reverse strand, counting down.
TAATCTAATGAGAAGAGTGCGTTTTATGGTATTCTAGAAATGGTTGAAAAGAATTATTGATCCATATATGATAGGATTGGTGAATACATAGAATTTGTTTTTGTTTTGCTTGACTGATTACGTTTGGTCTTTATAGTAACCTCAGTGATTCATCTATTCTTAGTCTATATAAGGAAAAAAAAAGAAAAGGTAATGAAAATAAACAGACCTTGAATAAGTGTTCCATTAGAAATGAGACAAACGTTTTTGTAAGAAAAAGAAACCAAAATAGTTACAGTGATTGTACTCTGTAAATCCTGTTTTGTGCCCTATCCATTTATCATTGAGTCAAAATTTTAAATGTGAAAATGAAATAGAACGATGTGTGCTTTTGATATCCTTCCTAAAGTAATAACATTTCAAATTTAATTCAATCCTTTAGATTCTAAATACTATCAATTGTCAGCATGTTTTTCTATTTCACATAAAAAATCTAGATACATTGACAATATAAGAAATTATAATTGCCATCGTCTGAATAGAGAATAACTAATTTTACAGAATCCTAGAATTGAAAGGATTTCAAGACTGCCTAATCATTGAGATAATTTCTGCAATAATAGCATTTGAAGCACAATGTGATTAATATCTTTATCATCTGTTTTACTGAATTGTGAAAGACTCTTACAACAAGCAGATGAAAGAGAGGGCTAACAAGGTTCTTGTGATGAAGAAGAGACTTCCCTTGAAGATATCTGACCACTGTAAGTGAGGAATTGACTCAAGTTTTCCGTATATATCGTATAGATAGAGTATTCAGATTTTGATATTAACAATCATGACATTACCCTTGAGATATCATCAATAAAGGTTTTTCCAAAATGACAAATCTATTTATTTTGCTGACTAATAGTCCTTTTCGATTTGAAGTAGTTTATCAATTTCACCTATACATCCTCTTTGTTTCGGTGGAGGCGAATTTTAACCAAACGCTTCATATTCTTTTCGATCACATACGAAGTCGTTGAATATGAAGTAGTAAACTTTTGAAAGAACTAATATTTAAATTGCTGATACACATAGGAATATAAGCTAGTAAGAACCATGTATAGGATCAATTGAACTGTTACCAGGAACAATAAATTTTGTATTAAAACCTACTCGATAATCAAATATAAGTATTGACATAACACACTTTAGATTGTTTCGAGTAGGGGTGCAACAAATCTTGAATGGATTTGAGATTTGGATTTTGGGTATGGTTAGAACTGAGTTCCTCACTGTGGATTTCTTCTAAATTTTGATCATAGGATTCTTTATATTACTTTTTTCAGCTTAGATTTGGAATTTGGGGTTTGGACTAGAATTTGGGTCTTAGATTTGGGATTTGTTTTCGATCTAGCATCAATCAAATTTTGTAGTCGTGCTACATTGAAACCAAATCTCAATCCCAAATCCAAACCCAAATCTGTACCAAACCGAAACAGTTTTATATCAACCTCTAAGAATTTATACTCTTCTCTCTCTTCTGAGACTTAATATTGAAAATTCTCATCAGATTCGGATAATTTAAGACCAAACCCAAATCCAAATCTATTTGCACGAAATCTCAAGATCTTAGATTTGTTGCACCCCTAGTTTCGAGCGTTTGGTTTTATGGCACAAATAGAAAAACCCATCGCATATTCTTTGCTTTTTCCTTTTTGATGTTTTCTTTTTATATACAACGATGAATCGTTACATTTTATTTTACATTTATTGTTTACAGGCTGCTTGGCGTTTGAATGAAGGAGGTGAATTTTCATCCGGTGAACATTGTTTTATATCGGATCATGATATCGTAAAGAAAAAGTTCTGTTTGGATCACAATGGTCGATGGGATCCAATCGGTGAATGGCAATGGGATAATGTAAGTCAGATTTCAAGATAAAAGTTTTTCTACGAAGAAAAAACGAAATATTTTTCATTTCAATTTGGCTTTTTGTTTCTTAGTCAACACAACAAATTCGCAGTAATAAGGAACAGTTATGTATGGAAGCCGATGGCAAAAGTTTAAAACTAGGGAAATGTGACAACGAAAAGCAATCACAAAAATGGACCTGGAGAGAGTTTTATTATTGAAAATTACTTGTTATAATCTTTTGTTTTATGGTTAAGATAGATGATAACCTTGATTTTCCTCATCCATTTTAAAGAGAACATTTTCATCAAAAGTAAGCAACAAACCGAATCTATATTTATATTTATATTTCTACTCGTTTTTTTCTTGCCTCTGTCGTTCATTCTTCTTATTCTGTTTATTTATTCTTATCTTTATAAAATGTGAATTTTCCTTTCACTATTGACATATTTCACGGCAGATCTTTTTTCTCATATTTTCAAACCCATCGTGTCTCTGCGCGAATATTGAATTAAATTATCAATTGAAAATTAATGCAAAATACTATTCAAACGAATCGAAAGAATACTCATACGATCAAAGGGATGTGAGAGATTTTATTATCGCGACATAGATACAGTGATATTTTCATGTGTCCGCTTCGCAGTTGTGGTGACTTGTTTTGCTTTCGTAAAATTGGTATATGATGAGTACATGTCTAATCAGACTATTTCTTAACTTTCAGTAAACGATTCTTCTTGTTCCTATTTTTTCTCCGTAACGAATGAAAATATTGTCATCGGTCAAGAGTTTTAAAAATACAAGATGAATTTTTTACACAGCATATTGATTTTGCTGTGTCACTTTTCGAGCATGATGTATGGTATCAATTTGTTATTTGTCCACATTTAACCTGCTGTGCATGTATAACTGCAAGGAAAGTTGTTTGTAAACACGAAAACAATTTTCTTCGTTAGATTCTAAATTGACTAGATTTATCAGTTACATATATATTTATGTACGTGTCAATGAATATAGAAAACAACTTCAACAAGAATAGCAATAGACACTGCAGACTGAAATATGTATAAACTCTGGTGTTGGAGCAAACTACTATAAAAAATGAATATATTGATTTATTTGATGTCTAGAAGTGACAATTTTGTTTGATAGAAAAGCTTTAATGAAATTGCTGCCACAATCAGTGATATAAACAATTATATTCATATGTCAATCGAACTCGAATAGAACAAGTTGACTCGTGATCAATCAAAAATCAATCTTTTACAGTCATATAATTCCAATCCACCAGAATGACAACAACTTGCTGTGGGATATTTAATAGAGAGCCTTGTATGAAACAAGTACAGTTCGTGAAAATCATATATTAATAGAATGGGATTCGAATACGTGCTATATTTCATTGATTGATAGAAAATAGTGAATCTATGATTCTCTCATTTATACGACGATATAGACTAATCCTTGGTGTTCCAATAACAAAAATGAGACCAAAATGAAAAAAAGGATTACCGAACTGTACAAAAACATCGAACACAAGAAACTGAATGCATTATTAATTGAGAATTTAGTGTTTTGAGAAGATTTCACCGAATACGATTGAAGTAGTAGTAAGAAAATTGTTTTGGGATTGTTTTTTTTTTGAAGGACAAGATTAATAGTTTAGTTCACTTGGTTAGGTGACAAAATATCGAAAAAACTTTGTCGGGACTGAAATGTGGAACTCGAATATGGCATCAAAGCTAGTTACGATTTTCTTTAATGAGGGAATGAGGTAAGATCTCCGTAATGGTGAACGAATTTACGGAATTTGCAGAATACACAAACATAGAATATGACACTACGAAAAGGAGAAGGTAGAATCATAACGATATGTCGAAAAAAGTCTACATGAGAGAAAGACACAGCAAATTCTTGAAGATGAAAATGTAGACTACAGATAATGAAATTTTCTTCTCTGAATTCTTATTGACTGTTAAGAGAATTGTTAAAAGATTATCTTCCTTATTGTCTACAGTATATATTAGTTTATTGCTAATACATAAAATATAATAAAAGTTCGTTTCTGTTCAAATTTATTTAAAAATTTCGATTTTTGACATTTCACTTTTCGATGTTTAGAAATTCTTCTAGTCTGCCTTTGCCATGAAACGCGTCGAGATCAAAAAAATGTCGTCCTACAGTTTACACTCCCTATTTTCTTCATAAGCTTATATGATCTTCACAAAAGTATACCCAATAAGTATACCCCGTTTCGTTCTCTAACATTGTTATTGAAAATTTCCTACACACGCGAATATGGTATTTTTTCTCGTTCGTTCTCCAAGGTCCTCATAACTTTCGACATTTTTGCTATTGGTTGTCACTTTGGATTCTGGTCTTCATTTCACCTATGTTTCATCCCTAAAATCATAACGATACAGAATTCGTACATTAAATCAATAGAAAAAGATCGTATAGAAAATTTCTTTAGTTTCTTTTGATGTTTGACGGTTTACAAATTTCCCACTTACTTGATATGCATTCTCTGATGTTTTCTTAGTATCAGTAAACTCGAAAGAAAAATGATTGATTGCTAGATTAATTCAACTTTCGTTGATAATATTGTACAGTTGCACTCGTATAAAGAAACACGAGACCCTCAATAATGCAAAATCCGACCCGACGAAACCCTAGGAAATTTTAGGCCACATAGCCATTTCTGAATTCAACAGTTGAATCGTATTTAATTACTGATGTACTAAATAGTTTCGGATACTCACACCAGATGTTCATTAGTTTTACGTTGTAATCAGTCGAACTCCAAAACTGTGGGTTCATATCATACAGCCCTTCTTGAGTCCAAGTACTTGTATGTGTAAAAACAATCTATCACGCGATACGAAATCAGTAAATGAATTCGATGCTATCCTGTAGTTTGCTTCCGCAGGAAAAGTGAACATTTTTCAGTATGATACTGCTCAGCGCTTTCTTTTACTAGAAAAGTATATTTAAATGAATTTAGTGTTTGAACAAAGATCGTCAAGTAGTAGATTTAGAAATAAGGTGCAATTGATAACGATTATGATGCACGAATGAATTTTTCACAAGACGAAGTAGACGATGAAATATTATCAATGCCAGACATCATTATTTATGATGTAAATCTAACGTCGAATTACTATTATTTAAGTGCATAGATTGGAAGTGAAAAAGAGTTATAAATATAGAGCTTGTCTTTTTTTTTACTTGGTTAAACCTTTTATATCAACTATAACTTCAATGTATGCGTACATAGAAACAAAGAGGTCGCAACCAGTCGAATATCTGAGGAATTATATTTAGTGTAATTCAAAAGTAAACTATTCGATTTTTCCATTCGACTATGATATAACATTCAATAACTTGTAATCGATCGATCGATTCGATTCAGTATCATTCATTCGCTATTGAATACTGACGGATCTGGTATACAATGTATATTCTTGAATAAATACCAATGAACTATGTAAAACTAATTAGTAAGAAAATTTGCTTGTCACTATTAATTGAATTATTACGTTTCGATCTATACATGTATAGAGCAATTTAATTCGTTCAATTAGCTAGATAAACAAATATTTGAAGCTCATATTTACATATGATTTTATTCTAGATGCTTTTAATCGGTGATTCTCTCTTACATCATGTTCGTCAACCGACCACAACACCATGCGAATCTGTTGAAACACATATTGAATCCATCGGTGGTTGTACTATTGATCGTTTAATAGCATTGATTAAACAAGAAACTTTTAAGCCATTATTTTTAAATCAAAAACATTTGGTAATCATAATTGGTACAAACAATTTAGCACGTGAAAAATCTCAATCAACAATAAATAAATTAGAAAAATTACTTCATTTAATATATCGCAAATATTCATATTTAAGTACAATAGCTGTATGTACTGTACCGGATCGTACGAAAACGAGTATTTTCTATCGAACATATGGTGACAATGGTGGTAAATCAATCCGTAAACGCATTCGAAGATACAATAGAAAATTAAAACAATTAAGAAAGAAACAAACCAAATCAAAACGTTTTTCACTAGTCAAATTAAACTTTGATTTATCAATGCATGTATCAACTGATGGCTTACATCCAAATGCAATGGGTATTGATCATATATCAAATGTTTTACAAACATATGCAGATACATTAAAGATTGTATGATTTATCTGTTTTGTCAGATTTGAAATTGTTTATCGTTTCGTTGACGTTTTTTTTTTAATGTGTCATGTAAATCTGATACAGATGAAAAATAAAAACAAAGCAAGCACGTACATGGGATTGTTATCAAGTTTTCAATGTATCAATTACACTCGTAAAGCTTTGTAGAGAAAAATAACTTGTCTGTGGATTGTATGCTACGAAAAAAACGATAGATGAACTCAACTTGTCTTTGTAGACATGGCAGTATTCGATCTTATGATTAAAGATACACACTATAGACACAATGAAAGTATTCGTCGTTTCTCGTAAATCACAAATAATCCACGATTATTATCAATTGCAAGAATTTCATTCATTGTTCATCTTGAACAAGACATTCGTTCGTAATATCATTTTTTATAGAAGTAAAAAGCAAATAAAAAATTTATATGTGTATATCTGAAAAATGAAAGTGTTCAACTGGTTATCTGTTCATAACATTCGGAGAAAAAAAAACTCATCATACTTCTCGATAAAGACTATGCGATACTCAACTTCATTAATGACAAACGTTCAGTCATACAAAACACTTGTCAAAAAACGTGATTTGATCATATTAATAACGTTTTACTGAGGAGTAAGACTCTCGGTTGTTTTTGAGCGTAAGGGGGGGGCGGGGGCAGGTTGATACCTCTAATCTTGGGAAATTTTTCTTTTTTAATTTTGAAAATTTCTGAAAAGTCGTCAACTTCCGAAGCTGTACCACGTTGCGATATACTTGCAGGTGTCAACGAGTGAACCCTTAATTCTGTTTCCGACTTTAAAAGATTTTCCTGAAATTATTTTAATACTTAAATTTTACTCTCAATGTTTTACTTCTAGAGTTTTTTCTTCGAACTTTTTGTATTGACAGGTGATAAGATGTCCCATATGGGAGAGATATTCTATACGGTCTGATGTCTTTTGTGAGAAAAGCTGAACGGAATAAAAGATTTGGCAGATAAATAGTGAGAAAATTTTCAGAGACACACTGAAAAAGTGCGGAGGGGATATGAATTCCATATTTTGTCATAAAAAGAATCAACATGCATGTAAGTAAATTCTTTTCTTTGAATTTGACAATCGACAGTATCTGACACTGATTACTAAAGTTTTTCTTGATTTTAAGTTAATATAGAACAGAATTTATAACAAACAGTTGATTCTAATGAGTCATGTAGTATGATTCCGTGCAGTACCGTAAGAATTTGAAATAACCAATAGAAAGAAAGTCTTTATGAACTATCGATAATCTATCATCGATTCTATTATACTAGTCTGTTGTTTTCATAGGAAAATCGAATGATGACAATATTTCAATATTGAATTTCAGATACGAATGGCCACATCTGATTCATTCCTGATGGATTCACTCAGCGATTCCTTATTAGCAGCTGTTACAGAAACATCATTTTTTGGAACTAATCACCCACGAGTTGCTGGTAAACGGTTTTTTTTTCAATCTTAAATCAAAGAACTAAGTGATATTGATAAGGAGTCATCTCTAGAAAAACCTCTCAAACCTTTAAACGAACTGAATTTGCCATCAGCTGTCATCAATTGTTATCAACGTTCTGGTATATCACATCTTTTTGCATGGCAAGCTGAATGTTTGGAAAAAGCAAGTGCCCGTGGTAAATATTATTGATTTTACTAGTCATGTTTTCTTTTTCTAATTATATCTATGTAGGAAAACGAAACTTCATTTTTTCTGCTCCAGGTCTATTTTTCTTCTGAATAGTTTTCTTCTAATTAGAATTCGTTTTCATTTATCTAGCTTCAGCTGGAAAAACCATTGTATCCGAATTACTTCTAATGAAAGCCGTGCTTGAAACAAGACGAAAAGCATTATTTATCGAACCGTATGTTAGTATCGTTCAAGAGAAAGCAAATTATTTTCGAGTAAGTCTTTTATTCTATTGTCTTTCTTTTCGTTTGATCTAGAAAAACATTTTGAATCTAGAAAATTTTTTCATCACTTCATTTACGCATTGCATCGTATGCTGGCACAAGTGACTCGCAACATCTCTATTCTAACAGTCATATAATAATTTGTACGATTGAAAAAGCGAATAGTATTATAAATCGTCTACTATCAAATCGAAATGAGTTAAATGAAATAGGCATTATTATTGTTGATGAATTACATTGGGTAGGCGAATCAAATCGTGGTTATCTACTTGAATTATTGTTAAGTAAAATAATTTACTGTAATCGACTACAAACGACGGTTAATCCCGTGCAAATCATTGGTATGAGTGCAACAATACCGAATTTGAATCAATTAGCACAATGGCTAGATGCTGACACTTATGAAACAACATTTCGTCCCATACCACTTGAGGAATATATTAAAATTGAATCGTATCTATACAATAAGCAATTCGTACGTATAAGTCAACTGCATTTTACCGAACAATGGAATCAAGGTGATAGTGAAGGCATAACAGAACTTATCTGGAATGTTGTCGAACATAATTGTCGTAGTGTACTCGTATTTTGTTCAACAAAACATTGGTGTGAAGTTTTAGCAAAATTACTAGCGAAAAATTTCCGACGTATTATTCAAGATAAACAAATGAATCCATTCGATGAAACAAAACTTGCAGACGTTATCGAACAATTACGTCGGACAGTAAGTGAATGAGAAGAAGAAAAATTGAAATCTTAAAAACAAAAGAAAACAATTGATACTAATTGCATTCTATAGCCAGCTGGTCTCGATGCTGATCTCGCCTGTTCCATATTAATGGGTATTGCTTTTCATCATGCTGGTAACAGTAGAAAATATTTTCGATATCTTTCTTGTATAATGATTTCATAGATTTTTAAGGTTTAACAATAGATGAAAGAGAAATTATTGAAAATGCCTATCGTACAAATATTATTCGTGTTATTGTTTGTACAAGTACATTATCTAGTGGGGTAATTTCATTCAATAATAGTCGTATGTTAGAATGATACTGACATATGTTTGAATATAATGAATAGTTTTGAAATTTTTTGTTTGAAAATAATTAACTATGATCGTAGTCACTTTGCTCTTCTAGGTGAATCTTCCTGCGCGTCTCGTAATTATTCGAAGTCCACTTCAAAATGGTCGATGTATTGATCTTAGTACATATCTTCAAATGGTATCCTATTGTTCATCTATTCAATTAGTAAATCATTCATTTGTTTTTATTTTTACTCAGGTTGGTCGAGCTGGTAGAAAAGGTTATGATGATTATGGTATAGGATATGATTTTAAATTCTTATTTAAATCATTTGTTGTTTTTTCATTTGTTTATTTCAATAGCTGAAAGTATTCTTATTTGTTCGACAAAAGAAGTTGCACTAGTACAGAAAATGTTTGAACAACAAACGAGTAAACCAGTAACAAGTTGCTTTTTCGAAGCCGAAACAAACGCTAGTCTTAAACGAGCATTAGTTGAAGTTATTTCAAGTGGTAAAGCTAATACGAAAGAACAAATTATCACCTATATTAAATCAACATTGTTTTACATTTCTATAAAATCCGATCAATTGACGATTGATAATCAATCGACTATTGATAAATGCCTTGCGTGGCTATGTGACAATGAACTAATTTATTGTACAGATAAAGAAAACAGTGATAACGACAAAAATTTACGTTACGAACCAACTCAACTTGCTTTAGCAGTTATTAGTTCATCGATCAATCCTGACGATGGAATTAAATTGGTTGTTGAATTAAACAAGGCTCAACGTAATTTATGTTTAGAGAATGATTTACATCTTATCTATCTCGTAAGATTGTTTTCTTTTTAAACATACATATGTAAGAATATCATTGAATTAAATGCAGATAATTCCTCAACATTTGATAAATTCAATTTTGACGACACTCGATTGGAATGTATTTCATACTGTTTGGCCGACGAGTGCTGTCGAACAACATGTCGCACATTTAGTTGGTGTTAATGGTATGATTGTATATAAGAAAGCAGCATCGTTACGTATTGAAAAACGTGAATATGAAGACAAATTAGATGGACCACGTTATGCACGATTTTTCATAGCACTTATTCTAAATGATCTTCTATCGGAAAAAAGTATGTGTGATGTTATGCGAAAATATGAATGTACGAAAAGTTTCGTTCAACAATTACAACAAACAACGGCGACGTTCACATGCATCGTACAGATATTTGCCGAACGTCTCTCATGGAATAATTTAAAACAATTATTAAATAGTTTTCAATCACGATTACATTTTGGTATTAAACAAGTAGGAAAAATTGAATGATAAGAGAAAACAAAAACATAGTTGAACTTTAATGAATAATAGGAATTGTGTGAACTAGTTCGAATATCAATATTAAATGCTTGTCGAGCTAGACAACTCTATTCCGATGGTTTTACGACGATTGCTTCTTTAGCAAATGGAGATGTTCAAGAAATTGAAAGAAGTATTCAAAAAGCAGTACCATTTCAAACGTAAGACTATTGAAATTTTAGTAGAATTCTAATTCAATTATATTTAAACACAGAATGATCAGTGTTAAAAATGGTGAATACCAAACATTAGATCTCTTTCCTTCTAGAATTCTATGACATTCAATCGAATTTTAGAAAAATAGATCAAGCTTTCGTAGAGTTTTCTAATCGATTGAAAACTATTCTTCTAAGTTTAAATGATTAGAATATGATAGCATTTGCTTTTCTCTATAAGACACCCTATAATTTAATGTAAAGACAAAAAATTCATACACTCAGTGAACAACATGATTGGTACTAATTAGAGTTCTGAGAATGCAAAGTTCAATTGTTACTAACCTAATATTTTCTCGTGGATAGTCATGTTTTCTTACGTCATATTCTTCGTATGATTGCTAGAGAGAGTATGAATGAATAAATTTCTAACTGCTACAAAAACAAAATCGTCTTTCAGACAAAGAACGAAGCAGCTCAAGAAAGTACCTACGAAACTATAAAAGTCGCATGGCTTTTTCTCATTTAAACTTCCATATAGAGCAGCACAGCAATTAGCTGATGAACATGTGGGCCAGGCAAGACGTGATCAATATTGTATATTTGTACCTGGTCGACCACCACTAACGAATGCACAAGCTGCACGAGAAATTATTGAAGAAGCGAAACTACTAGTTCAACATGATTTACAAGTCATGGGCTTTGGTATCGTTATTCAAAAACCACAACATAATAACAAAGGTTGACTCTGAATGATGTTTTAAAACATGATTTTACTAATTCTTTCTTTCGTTTTTTGATTATCTAGACGAACAAATCTCGAATTCCGATACGGATTCTGATGAAGAAGAAAACGACAATGAATATGATATTACTTCATCAAGATTCTCTTCTAATATACAATTTCCATGTTTACTAGATGATAAAAATATAAACGTTCGTAATGCGTATGTTGATGGAAAATATATTTGTTCAGAATTTATTTTAATGATTGAACATAAAGAAACTATTGCTATTAGTTGTTTTACTAAAAAGATAACGAAAACGATTTCTGGTATGTAATACATAATAACGTCGTATCTATTGAAATAATAAACTCTTTTTTTTAGATCCAAATGTTTTTCATATTAATAACCAACACGAATTATATTTACAATATGTTGCTTGTGCTTTCAGTATTCATAAAGTTTATATTATTGATGTGGCAGAAGATGAACAATGTACGATACGAAAAGTTCTTTAGTTATACGGGAAAAACAAAATCTTTATATATTAAATAGAAACAATTACATCGTGGCTAAACACATGCCTTTCAAGAGATATTCACTCACTGAACATACTATCGAAGGAGAAGTTGAAAGTCGATAATGTCCTTTGAGATATATTCCGTTTGTTTGAAAATAAAAATAAAAGTTCTTTGAAAGAAAAACATCATTTACGCCTACCAAGTTCTGAAATCTTGCTCTTTTTGTTTCTGAGTAAAAAAAGTTTATCTTAATCGTCATAAATCTTTTAGCATCATTTGTATCGAGATCTAATTCTAAGCATACTATGAAATTGTAAAGTATCCAACAGTTTGATATGATTCTTCGTTGATGTACATGATTTATGAGGTTGAAACATGTGTTAGAAATTTGTTTTAAAAGTTCACGTACCTATACTATTAGCATGTCCAATCGGGAGACCAGAATTTCCATCGAAAGGAATTTTCGGTTCGAGTCGAAAGTCCTAGAGGAATTTCTGCCCAATCCGAAACTGACTTCAAAATCCTTAAAAAAAATAGTTAGCAATCAATTTAAAAAACTGAATTGTTTTAAATAATTCCTAAATAGCATAGTGACGAACACCATAATGTCTTGCTCAGCACTACAAAGTGTAGTTATTAATTAAAAAACTGAAAACTTTTTTTTGCGGGACGTTGAGTTCACTTTCGGCTCGATCAGAAAATTGATGTAACCCGCTTAATTACGTCAGCCATACGAGTTCTTAGACTATGATTTATTTTTGTCAGATTAGACTAGTTTCTATTTTTAGACTTTCAACAACATCGAATGTCGGCACTTATCCATATTCGTGAAAAGTTAATGAATCGAAAACATAATGTAATTGTTTTGAATGCATTACATACATTGTTTATACTAGCATCTTATCTAGCCATACCGAGAGTATATGGTTCGTAATATCTTTTAATGTGAACACTTTTAAATATTATTTTGAATTTCTATTAGCACGAATTATTGATTTACAAGTATGTGCATGGTTAAAACAACATCCTATTGATTCAGAAAGAATTTCGACATGGATCGAAGAACATCACAGTGTAATTCGATTCAATGGTAAAATACGACAATTATAATATGAAAATAATTATTTTTCGATTGTTGACTTTTACTAGCAAGTTTTGACGCATACAAAGATGATGAAGATCGTGCAATGGCATGTTTAAAGATTGCTGGTGAAGTTCTTCTTTATGCATCAATCGTTCCAATAATTGAACAACAGATGAATAGAATTAATCTATGGTCGTATTATGTAACAGTTGAAATGCCAGCATTGAATATAATGTTGCAAATGTTACTCAATGGAATTTTAATTGATCGCGAAGAATTAACGAATGCTCGAGAAGATCTTCTTGTATGTGTTCTATTTGATTTAAGTATGCACGAATAATTTTTAATAATTATGATTTAATGTTTTTAGACTTTAATGAATCAACTTGAATTACAAGCATATCGTATAGTTAAACGTCGTTTTAAAATGAATAGACAAAAAGATCTTATAAAAGTTAATCGCAATGAAATTTTTCGTTTACATGTTTTATTCTTAATTCAATATGATCTTTAGATTCTTTATGGTGAACTTCATTTACCCGTACAGCGCACACCACATGGTCGTATATGTCTTAAGAAATCCTATTTAAATGTTTTAGCTGATAAACATCCTTTACCGAAGTTAATCACTGAATATCGTCAAGTTCAAAGTGCACTTGATCGATGCATAGATCGTTTTGAACAAGTATAAATACATAATTATTGAAATAGCCCATATTGTTCGTATTTAGTTTATCGGTCAACCAACTAAACCACAATCGTTACAACGTCTACGACGAGAAGCTTCATGGCAAACTGAACGTACCTATGCTTATTGTCATTTCTTTACAACAACTGGACGTATGATGATTATCAATCCACCATTACAACATGTTCCAAAATGTTTCTCTATTCAATCTTTACATAAAGAATCCGTCGTTCAATTACGAAAAATGATTGTTGCTCGAAAAGGTAATAACACGTTGAAAACATTTCGGCATATCTTCTATAAACATAATTCTCGAATGCTAAATTTTTTCAATAAGAAAATTCAATTGAAAAGTTCATTGTATTAAACTGTATTGATTGGGCCAGTCTTATTCATAGTTCGTTACATGTCTTAGCCATTACTCGAAAGTTAGTCATTCCAAGAAACGAGTGTATTGTTTTAATATAGAATAATGAACTATTCTTTGTCAGTGTTTATATTAGACAAATAACAAAATAACTGTTTGTTTTGTTGATCATTTACAGGTACTACGAAGTCATTAAACTTCTTTTTGGAATGAAATTTCAGTAATGTACAACATCATTTGAAATCTTTCGTACATAAAAATCTTGAATATTTTTTATCGTCAAATTGTAGTACTTGAAGTTCTGATTAGAACGAATTCATGATTTCTATGCACAGATATTAAACGATATTTCTTTTCGATAATTATACTTAAAATGATGAATGAGAAAAAATTTCGCAATGAATATTCTGTATTATATGATGCTGGATATGAAGATATCGTTAATAACTTTCATTTTTATAAATCGTTCTTTTCCTACGTGTAGGTTTTCAACTCGTTTCCTTTGATTATTCTCAATTGGAATTACGTATTCTTGCTCATCTATCGAATGATGATAAATTAAAAACACGTCTAATGAATGATACAGATTTTTTCATTTCATTGGCTGCTGATCTTTTAAAAAAGTCCGAACATGAAATAACACGTGAACAACGGCAAAATGCTAAACAAGTATAAAATTCTAATAACTATATTCATGTGAGTTTGTTGAATTTCATATCTAGATATGCTACGGTATCCTATATGGTATGTCAAAGGAAACATTTGCACATCAAACACAAATGAATATTAATGAAGCAGAAGAATTCATTGACAATTTTTATAAAACATTTCCAATAATGGCTCAATATCTTCAAGATTTGAAACGGCGTATGCTTGACTTAGGTTTTGTACAAAGTATTTATGGACGTCCTTTATACTTTGATTTGACTCATATGGCATCGAATGACATGTTGAAAGCTCGAGTAATTTCAAATACAATTTTGTTTTTCTAATGCAACAAAAGAAAATGTTGAATTTCTTTGTCTCATTTTGACACAGATGGAACGACAAGCAATTAATTTTATTATTCAAGCATCTGCTTCTGACATAATGAAAATGGCGATGGAACGTATTAATCAAATATTGGATCGAATGTTTCCATTTGATTTGAAAAGTAAATTAAAGAAAAGAAAAAAGGCTAATTTTCATATCCAAATGATAATTCCTATTCATTTGTTTAGTTCGTCCAACACCGATTCGGCCAGTGTATCTCGTTTTACAAATTCATGATGAATTGATGTTTGAAATTGAAAGAACTCATCGAACAAATGAAATTATTCATAAAATTTGTCATGCAATGGAAATAAACGATCATATGAATTTGTCATTGCCAGTACAAGTTAAATCGGGTGATAATTGGGAATCAATGATATCCGTTGTATAAATAAATCGATATTTTTGATTTTATATTGTAAAAAAACAATAAATCTAGTTGTTAGATTGTTTTCTGAGCATGCTCAAAAATATGATTCAATATTAAGTGTATCCGCTAAAAAACAAATAAAGATTTTCTTCGATAAATACATGTAAGAATGCAAGAATGATTCTTTAACACAGCAAACAGATTGTTCTTCTCTATGGAAATTATGTCAAGTATTGGATAAAAACTAGATTGAAGATGATCAACATACTACAAGATACATTTTAATGCAGTAATATTCTTTTTGACACTTTTAAATAATGTATCAGAATCGTTGGTAATATTTCACTGCTTCAGAAATCAATCAGTTGGATGCTCAGTATTTTCTTAATCTACACTGAAATTTCAAATTTTCATAAAGAGTTATGAAAATGAGACATTTCAGCTAATCATGATTTAACTTTCCGTCAGATTTTATGATAATTGTAATGAAAAGAAAAGTTCACCATAGCATGGTGACTATTCAATCTTGAATCGAAATGAGTGAGTTAAAATAGGTCCAGTCTCGGCTATCACATGATGAGGAACTCGCTGGTCTTATACCTCCTCTTCCGACTATTAAGTAAACTCGAAGATTTCATGTACAACAGCTTTGATAAAGACTCCTAGATATAAAGTCGATGAGCTCTAAAAATTTTCCAAGAAATTGCGTATTCTAAAATTTTCAATTGGATATAACGTTCAACATAAAGTAGAATTTAAAGAAATAGTTTCTCGAAAACTTTTTCGGAACTATGATCATGCATGACACATAAATGTATATAAAATATATTGGCACGATTCAAGAATTCATCATTGTGATACTATCAAGTAGTGTGATGTAGAATTTATACAAACAACAATAAATAGTTCGTTTCAAGGACTTTTGTTTTCATGTCGAAAAATTTCTCTTCAAATCCTAAGAGTCATATACTTTTTTTGCGCTCTCGAATGTGAATGAAAATATGAATCGATTGACAAGGTTTGTACTACTTTCTCTACTTCAATCTTTATTTTCAAGACAAAAAGAAAATAAATCGATCAAAAAAGTGCATGTAAAAGTCATATATAAATCAATTTTTCCATGAAATTTTTAAAGTAAATTATTCGCCTGTAAAACAGTCGGTTTAGTAACAATATTTAATATATTTCCATTGAAATGATTATTCGTTATGGTAACTTTATCGGCATCTTTCAATACGGTGACACCATCACCAATATTATCTCCGAAATAGTTATTGTTTATCATTGCTCTTCCATATTGTATTTCAATAGCTGGTGAAGTTTTATTCCATTGAGTAAATAATGAATCACTTATTGAAATCAAACCTGGATGTGACCAAACAAGTGGCTGATGAAAAATACCCCAGAACGATGCACCACGTACAACAACAGTAGCATCTGTTGGTTTCGTACCATTGATGGAACGACCTAATATTCCAATACGGTTCGAACCACCACCTGCATTAGCTAAGTTTAAATTTGAAAATAGAATTCCCCACGTTTGAGTATATGATACATCAATGCCAACATCAACATTATCAAAATTGATATCGGTAAATTGTCCATTACAAGCTCCAAATGCACTTGCACGAAAAGCCATACCAGTTTGATAACCCCAACTAAAAACATCTTCGACGACTTCCCAATCAGTTCGTTGAAATAAAAACGTGATTCCATGATTATTAACCCAATCCCATAATGCTGGTTCACTTGACCAAAATGGCCAAAAATGTATATGACTGATTCTGCCAATATCGTAACATTGATCAACAGCGATACCAATCGACAATGGTTGACCATAAATATTTTCAAACCAATGGCGTGGTGATTGATATGTTGCTGCATCAATACCTTTCCATGAGTTAACTAGTAGGACATTTTTAACAAAGTTATTTTCTATACTCTTGTCTTTCTGTCCACATCGAATGGTCCATGGATATGCGAAAGGTGGATTTTTTGCGACTTGATTTGGATAGAATATTTGTAAACCTTCGACACCACTGCTGTCACCCATTAGCGAAATAAACGGTGCACCATTCTCATTACCAGCATCTGCAATAGCTAAAAGTGTCGTTCCAAATACGATGCCGTTCTTTGGATCGCCCCAATGTCTTTGAACATGTGATGCCACACCTTTTAATACAGTAGCAGCTGGCAAAGTTAAATTGCTAGCAATTAAATAATTCCCTTGAGGTACAAATACAATACCGCCACCCATATGACCAGCATCGTTCAACGCTTGCTGAATAGCATTGGTATCATCAGTAAAACCGTCACCTGTAGCATTATATGGAGGTGCACGTACATTAATATAACCAAGATTCAAATCACTATTTACCATGGTCATTTTCGCACTAGGATGTCGAAATTGATGACAATCAACATTTCTCATATATTGTAATAGAATTAAGCTAATAAAAGTTAATGAAATCATGATTTTCTTCGTCGTTTTGCAATTTGAATATGTTACTCTACAAAAGAGCTGTAGAATGTTTCTTTTTTATCTAGTAAGAAAATAAATTCGAGTCGCCGTGCGTTTTAATTCACAAAACATTTTTCTGGTTCTAAATTTTTCGATACAGAAAGTTCATAACCAGTAGAACAAAAATATTGCGTAGATGTCGAAAATTGGTGAGCAAATATCTTTCGGTTTGTTCACGTAAAGGGCTGCTTC
The DNA here is from genome assembly GCA_900239685.1 of Rotaria macrura. Classification (NCBI taxonomy): domain Eukaryota; kingdom Metazoa; phylum Rotifera; class Eurotatoria; order Philodinida; family Philodinidae; genus Rotaria; species Rotaria macrura. The sequence continues at coordinate 35,530 of OENT01000270.1, read as the reverse complement.
AGTGGCAAAGCTTTTCAAAATACGTTTTTTCTAGTGTTTTTAATTTCTCATAGAGAATTTGTTTTTGAAAACGTCTGATTATCATAACCATTCAATACACAATTTAATTCTCTAGAATATTTATTTTTTTTAAACTTTCACTCCCGAAGACAAATTTTACATTGTTGTAGAGTGTGCGACATCCAATACTACTAACGAGCTTCCACTTCACTATAACTACTTGATTTTTTCAGCAGAGGTTATATTTAGAAGTAAGATCAATGGCCGTAAACTTAAAATAGATTCGAGTACGTTAAGAAACCGAAAATTGATCGAGAAAAAAACAGTATCACAACGTTACGTTTTCTTTTTTCATTTTTTTTTATGAATAACACGAGCCTGGAAATCTAGTTTGATGTTTTTAATTGGAGATAGTCGTTCGCAGGGAATTGGAAGATGAGTCAAAGCGTTGCAAAATCAGGATCCTTTTATTTCACAGTGTTAAGTGACTATAAAACATTTCTGTAAGCTAAACTGTTCAACTAAAAAACATCAAATTTAGAGTCTAGATAGAATTCATCGAGTTCAGTCGAATGGGGTTTGAATGAACTTTCTAGCTATTCAATGTTATCGAGATATTTCAAAAAAAAANAAAAAAAAACCAATGATTGCCAAAATATCGCAGTGCTATGCTTGGACAAACCGCTTTCATGAAATACTATTATTACAATCGTCTACGTTTTCGTCACTGTTCGTACATCATTCCATATTCGATCAAATAGAAAGTAATTTCTCTTTTTTTTCTACCAAGACCTATGTACTATAGCAACTGTGCAATTTTACATTTTTATCCTACTCATTGAAAGTCTACAGATCAGGTCTAGCTGAGAAAAATACGTTGTTAGAAATAATGGTACATTTTGTAAAAGGTACTAATGCTTTTTCGAATCAAACGCAGTGTTACGATACTACATATATTATCACTCTCGTCTATCTTACTGTTTGTTTGAGTCTACGAAATACGAAAAACATGCTACTCTTGTATTGCTTTGATTTTTAGCGAAATCTATTAATGCCATTGAAATGTAAATAGCATGTCGATCACACATATTGAAAAATGATATTCAAGAAAATTATTTAGTATTGTTCTTGTACTTGTGTATTGATAATTCTCGTTAAATACGAACATTGAGGATTGGAAACTACGCATCATTGTTCTATATTAATTCGACAGTTGATATTTCTAACGAAGCTGTTTCAATGTAGTCTATGCTGAGAAAATATTTTAGTAAGAAATGATGAAATGTTTTTAAAATAGATATAAACTACCAAAAATACCTACACGAGACCGTATAAATTTATTTATGAAGGTTTTCTTTTATAGTGATACTACTTATCGTTTTCTTTTACATGTGATAAAAGCACACATCTCCATCTTATCATTCGTACCATATCATGAATATACATCTTTCTTCAAACATGTTCTTAATTTAGATAGATATTGTTATAGTTTTTGTTTACCACGTATACGAGTTATTTATAGATATTAACTGTGACAAGCCTTCAATAGCAATTGTTCAATACACTACACAAGGTTTTACATTAAATTATTGTAGCAGTTAAAGTGATTGAAATGGTTTACACATTTAAAATATCGTCTACATTATTGAAGCTTGTTTTGTTTATTTTTATAGAATTACAACAGATTCTTTTCTTTTTTTATATTAAACATAGTACTGAAAATTTTGAAAGAAAGATGAGACCCTCGATATTTTTGATTTATGTTTTCTGGTTCGATGTCGACGAATTAGCATGGTGTGATGGTGTAAAATTATTCTTCTTTTTATGTGTTTATTCAGTAAAAAAAGCATTCATGATGGATAGATTTAGTAAATGAGTATGAAGAAAAGCTGAATTGTAATAATGTGTTTAATGACGCATGAAACTACGGGAAAAATATACTTGATGATTCATTTTAAATGCAATGTCTGGATCTATAAAGCCGATCTATATTTCTATTGGATATTTCTAAATAATGTTGGAAAATGATTCTACGAGAAGAAAAAGAATCTAACCACACGAACATAGGTAGTAGTTTGTATGGGATGAGTCAGACAAAACATTGATCCGTGCCGTGATTAGTTGATTAGAAGGTAGTCCTAATAAAATAGATTAACATGAATATCGTCATCGATACATTACATGGACGTGTGAGCTAAACGAAACAGTGCGTGCATCGTAAAAACAACATAGAGAGTCTCAAAGTCACTTTTATAAAAGACAAAATAAATAAGTATACATCAAAGCGATAGACTATTGATTACACTACTAAATCGTATTAGTGTTATAGTAGAAGAAGTATGGTAGAAAAATTCAGTTAACTAATTCTCTCTCAATATGTACACGATCGATACATTTAAACTCAGTTATGAACGACAATCTAGACATACAAGTTGTATAATTTGCATTCCTATATCTGCATAGATACGGGTTTCTAATTTGACGACAAGAAAGATTTAGTAGTATTTTTATAAAATTTATGCATATACATAGAAAAAACATTAGCATCTATCTATTGACTGAGAATCATATTTACATGAAGGTTATCACATAATAATCATTGAAGTATTAACTTCGTATTTCCTTATTGCAAAGATAATAAATTAATGTATTAATCGAGTTTTAAAGATTAATATGACACTATAAATTTACCGTGTCAACGATCGAATTACACGTAGTGATTTTTTTGTCATAATATGTTCGGATTCTTTTCAAATCCATTTAATATTATATAAGAATTTTAATTATAGACGAATTTAGATATTCAAACGAAAATTATTCTCATAAAATCATAATACCTTTTTCTTTTTTAACAATCAAATATAGATTTGTATACTCTTCGAATCTTTGAATTGATTTATCGTAATAATTTATGATTCATTCATTTTTTTTTCTATAGAGAACGTAAAACCATTACTTCTTTCTAACATGTACTTATTTGAAAATCAAGCAACTCCGATTTTATGTCAATGAATCGATGTAGAATGCATTGCCTCGTCACCTTAACGATTCTATTATGATGAACAGAATAACGACAATAGTTATTGTCAACACGTATATTAACGATGAATCATGTTTTTAATCTCGCCTTAACCATGAAAAATATACATTATGAAAATTACATATATAGACAATGAGAAAAAAATAATCCAGGAAGACATCAATCGCAAAAGAAAAGTGTACATAGAAACATATCGATACTGTATAAGGTCATGTCCTTATTATGAGAAGATCAATATTTATGTATATTATAGTATGTACAGGAGGATGAAAGGTGTACGACAGGTGTGCATGTTATTTTTTAAATTTACATCACTATCGTTCATACTCTTGTTTAAGATTTGAATTGTTTATTTTCAACAACAATACAGTTTCATGATTCTATGCTAGATGACTGGAGCTTTCTCAATTCTAACAACTACTTTTTTTATGGAATAAAGTAACTTCAATCGAAGCAAAACTCATACTTCCGGATGGGATTTATTTTAAGGAATAGTTGAGATAATGATAGGTGATGTTTATTGATCTATATTACTTGTCAAAAGAGATTTCAGAAATTTGATGAATGATTTATTTGCTCGAGCATTTATGTGCATGGCTTACATTTTTACTGTTGTCAGCTTACTTTAGCCTAGATACTATTGTATTTAAGTGGCTTACATGAAATAGTCGAATTTCAATAAGAAACAATGTAATTAAAATATTTTGTAATCTATTTTAATGAGTAGATTGGAATTATATTGTTCTACTTTCAATAATCTTGTTTGTATTCAATGGTTTAAGGAAAACATATTCTCTATCTTTGACGTTTGAAACGGTTAATTTTGTTTTTTAACATAGCAATGAAAATCCATTGATTAATAGGCATCAAACAATAAAATTTTTAATCTTAATTGAGTCAAACTATGTTTACATCAAAAGCAAGACTCAAGAAATATACAGCTAATAAAATAATATTTTTTGGTAATTGTTGCGTATAGGTAAAGATCGATATGAACCACTCATTTATCGATCGATGTGAAAGCCATGTGATGAATTGAATATCATGCGAGAACAAATAGAATATGTATTTGATTGCTTATCGGTGAAAAACAATGAAGTTAAATCGATCATGGCATCACTGTCGATCAGTAAAGTTGTGTAGTTAGACTATGAAAATAATGCAAAAATGAATATGATTTGATTTTTGTTTTCATAACAATATTCTTGTGATAGAGAAAGATAAAAAAAACAGAAGAAATATATTTTACATTCAATACAAGATTATCCTACTGCATATTCGTAATGAGTTTTGGGTAGTTTCAGTTATTCATTCAAGTTAAAAAGGTATTCACTCTAGTTCGTTTTATTTCTTTTCTTTTTTTTATCATCACAAAGCAGCCACATCAAAGTTTCAATAATCAATGATTGAATTCACTTGAACATCTAGCTTGTTTACCTTCAAAAGCATATACTTTGACAATATTGAACATTGACATCAATAAATTATAAGTTTTGCATAGACGTATAGTATGTTCCCCAGTTGACAACAAGGAACGAATAGTGAACACTCCTAATTCTTTTATTTCTCAGTCTGAACACATTTCTTAGAGTTATCATTTGACGATTCCGAAAGATTAACATCGTTATTCATTATTCCCTATCTTTCGTAACTGAACTTTTACTGAATACGAATTTACGCTTACAAATATGATCAAAATATCAGAAAATATCAATAGTAGATGTACACAAATGTTTGTTTCTTCATGTGTTTCTATTTATGATTAAATATATACAACCTATCATTCAACATATGTTCATCGTGCTAGATAGATTTCTTAGTTCTGTATCGTTGATAAAATACCTTCGATTATAAATTATTCGTCATCAATCGATTTTTCTCCTTTCATCTATCCATACCTTATTTATTTTTGTGATAGTCATTGTCATACAAAGCAGTATGATAGCAAACTTTGTCATAAGATACGCCTCAAGGTTGATTCATTTTTTTTTTTGTTCGAATTTTCACAATTACAAAAGCAAGGTAATACTATAGTTTAAGCCTCAGTGATTCGTATTTTACGGTCACGGTTGCCTGATTTAACAAACCAACAATTCAGGATGCTTTTTTTCGAGAAAAATAAAGAGAAAACAAGCGTAGGAAGAGAAAGAGTAAATATATATTGAAAGCAAAAATACCACCACTAGTCTCATACTTATATTAGCCATCAACTAAGTTAGTGCACCAATCTAAAGCACAAATATGTCACCACGATCAGTGCCTGCTGACAGAGCTGCCGGACGGTAAAGTCAAATATGTGATTCTTTGATAAAGAAAATTCCCTTTCTTCGACTAGAGGTCCTATGAGTGCCGTACCACTTATGTCCGCTGCGTGTCTGGGTACACTACTTTGTTTATTGGCTTCAACCGTCGTGTTAGCTTTAATTCCCGTCTATTTGTCGCAAAGAAATATGAACAGTAAGTGTGAAAATATTAATAACAAAGATCGAAAATTATAAAATGACGAGAAAAATTTGATGAAACATATTTTCTATTGAAGATCTTCCGTCAACAGGAAACGACTATGCAATACTAAGTCCATCGCCAAATCCAGGAGCAACCGGTACATTATCAAGTGCTGATTGTAATAATATTGCAGCAGCTGTAAATTCAGAAACTATGATTATCATGATTAATGGTTGACTTGAGTCTTTCATTTCTTTAAGATGTCAACTGCTGCTGGTATCACACCGGGTGCAGCAACACCAACTTCATGCACATATGCTTCCACGTCAGCTAGACGACGCCGAAGAGCTTCGTATGTAGAAACATTGAGATATTCGACTTTTTAACTTTGTTCTATTATTTTATATAAGATTTCTAAGTCGTACTCGTCGTCTTGGTGTTATTAACCTCTTCATGCCATTGATTTTGGATTTTAAACTTAGTCCGAAATTACGTTCAGGCGGTCACAGAAGAAAAGCACTTGGCAAGAAGTTCACAGTCACTATCACTTTCTTGGGTGTTTCTATGCCAGTTACTTATAATGTAGTAGGCTATGGTACAAAGCGTAAGTTCTCAAGTTAATTATTTATGTAACTATTGTTTAAGATGTAATTTTCATTCTTCAGCGTTTGGCACTTTATATACAGAATCAACGACAGCGACTACCACGACCACAACTTCATCAGCAACTGACGCAGCAAGTGGCTAAAATAGATAATGCAGAATTGATCATATTCAATTTATTCTTTGACTTCAACTCAATAACAAATTACTAACCTTAATCGAAAACTTTATTCGAATAATTACTAATCTATGTGTTTAATTATGTGTGTAGCTAGCTCTGTTTTCTCATACCTCAAGTTTTATTGTACCTAAAGTAGGTGTGATTGAGAATAGTCAACACAACGATCGTCTCACCACTGCTATCTATTGAAACATATCCAACCCTAGGCGTTTCTTTTCGTTTCATGGGCATACAGCCACTATTCACACCGATTTACTTTTCTCTTTCATTCCTGCTTCGTAATCTCATTGATTATTGCTGTTTTTGGAATAAATAAATAAAACGGATTATACTTTTACATTATATTTTCTTACTCGTGTATACTTCATCAGGTAAAGACCTATATAGAAATATTCATACGAACATAGATGTATATCACTGTTTCGAAATTTTTTTCTATGTATTTTCAAGGAAAAAGTAACCTTCTCTGATTTCGCTAGTGAATTGAGTTGAACGGATGAGTGCGCGTGCATTTTTTTATAATAGAGGTGTAACCGTAATCGTGAAGATGTCAGATTTTTCTTCTGAATTCAAAAGTTCATGACGAATATTCATTTTTGTTGCTTTTTTTTTCTACTCTTTCAGTTATCGAGTGAATGACCAGTGGAACAGAGGTAGATGCAAGAAAAATGATCAAAGCATTGGTTTTATTAGTTGCTTCTTTTCGAACTAACAGCAACTTGTACGTGACAATAACATGAAATATATCTTATCGTCCATGTTCGACAAAGTTTGAAAGATTTCATTGAAACATCATACCGTGCGATTGAAAGAATATAATACAATTATCAATATTGGAATATCTATAATGGCATGCTATACTGTGTATGTACTGTCTAATAATGAATAGAATGTAAGACAAGTATTTTTCAATGATTGTTTGTGAAAGTAGAGACGGTAATAGAAATCATCATTTTGAAGAATAACATTTTTCTAAATCAATCTAACATAGGAAGATTTTTTCATGAATTTTTCGAATGATTTACATCGATTGGTAGCATGAGTATGAGTAGTACTTCATGTCTCCTCATCTTTCCAACCATCCATTTATCATCCACGTAAATATGCAGCGTTAAATAATTGACTTTCGTAACATTGCTATTCGCCCGTTAATTTTAGCAATTATACGTGTGAAAAAAAATCAGTAATGGGATATTTTCCATCAGAATGATGTAACTCTAAATACGAAGCATGAATTCCATGTCATAATCCTCAGTGTGCTTGTACTGCCAAGGTTTTTCTTGAGAGGAAACGGGCCACTGTGTTTCTGTTTCTATTTTTTATTTTTGTGAAGCGTCAATCAAGAAACAAACAATGTTTAGTATTTCAATACCGAAGATCATTTATACATTGCTATTGGTATTAATCGATTACAGCACCAAATTTCCTGACATCATATGAAAAGTTCTGTTATCTTCTAGGTTATTTTTTTGTGTGTGAATAACTTAATTGCAGAGTAGAATTCATATTAGACGAAACACTGATGGAATCCAGTTTGGGAAACTTTGAATAGTGATTTGTTATGTTCATATATCGTTTACACACATCGATCGAAATAAATTTGTTCACAATTCTCTAATATTTGATTTTCGAGAATGGAGTATGAACTCATTCGTCTCCTACGTGGTAGAATAGTGAATTAAGAAAGAGTTTCTAGTTGTAACTCTTAGTTCGAAAGGAAGTGTTTCAAAGGCCTTCTTCACATATATCATGTATTTCTGCTAAGACGTCTAACATGAATGTGACGATCGATTGAAAAAATGCATGCAGTAACATATGAGTTCATCGGACACCGTATTAAACATTTCCACAATCACACTTATCATTTCATGTGAAATGATGGACCTGAATGCAATTGATGTTTTCGTACAATTTACTTCAACAATCATTTATTAATCCTATTCTTCTACGCAATAAGTGTATTCCGTCTTTCATCCGTAGTGAAAGTAGACTAGAAGATATTTATGTGTCTATTACGTTTGAACTTGCTTTATTTCACGAGCAATGTTTATTGAACGAAGAATTCATTCAGGTATTTTACCTGAACTCGTCATACACACTGGTTCAGCACAAGCCGCACTATTAAGCCTATGGTACGAAATTATTATGGTGCAATCATCATAAATGATTCGTAAAAATAAGATGCAATGACGTTAGATTTATTTCCACACATAATGTATTATCCAAATGCATTAAACAATATGGGAATCTCATGGTGTTCGCTACAGCAAATGTAAGGATTATTTCAATAACGAGGATGATTCATGAGTATGAGTAATGTTGAAATATATGATTAGTGACCTTTCGAGATAGTTGATAATTCTATCACTAACGAAATGCTAAGAAAGAACGTTCAATAATGGAACGTTGTGAAACATGGCTAATGAAATCTAAATCGATTAATAAATGTGTTTTTGTTACTATCCTCATTATTGTTAAATAGCGAAAAAATGATTGGACAAGACATTGATAGCAATAAATACTACTGCATGTTATGAAACAATGTGATAAAAAACAGGTATTTTATTATATTGTTGTCATTTTTCATAGATGACAATTTATTGAAATAAATACATTTCATACTGTCCGTCCATCTGATGGTCGAATTTGAAGATCTATTTATTCATTTGATCACGAAGAAAGATACTGGTTTTAAGTTGGAAAAAAATTAAGAAAATAATGGAAAAACATCTGAATCACATCATTCTATTGTCATAAAAGTCGAGTAAAATGTGTAAAATAAACGTTTCGATTCATATATAAATCTAGATTTGCATAATAGGATTCCCTAATCACTTTTCTAAATTTTTTGCAACTCTACAAAAGTCAGCTTCTGTAAATAAGAGATCAGTCTTGTTTCTAAGCATCATCATAAAATTGAGTTTTAAACAATTAACAGTCAATACAATATACACGATGATGACACCATTACAGTTATGACGCATTTAGCAACATAAATCGCTGAAACTGATGGTCGGTATAATCTCAATGGAAGTAAATCACATTGTATATGATTTGCTACCTCCGTAATTATTCATCGAAAAATAAAAGACAATAGTTTGAGTTCGTGATTCATCACTGCGCAATCTTCATAGCGCATATGAAACATTCATGCATGACGTTAAACGAACATTGGGCAATAGCCGACAACTTTTACAACAAAGACAAATATGTCAGGCAGCGATAATTTGAAAACTGATCTCCGTATTAACTTCTTTGTATTAAAAAGCATGACAAAATCACTCACTCTTTTTTCAAGGCATGATATGTTTTACTATTCAGTAAAAACATGATTTTTACTCATCAACAATACGTTCTTTAATCGGGATAAGTTCACGCAAAATCATAACTTCCGCTATTTAGTAGACTCATACGAATATTAATATGAATAATCAGAAAAAATCAAAATGTGATATAGTACACAAAGTATTTACAATTTTCTCCTAATGCTCTAACAGAATGAAGGTTTTTCTTTATATTCACTAGTGTGTCACAGTTCTATGTAAAATATTATGGATTGATATTTTTAAGTCGACATCGATAAATGTTTTTTTCACATCAATAAGAGATTTCGATTGTTTTTTGTTCTACTACGATACATGAAAACAAGTTGAAGTGTGAAAAAAATTCAAATAGTTATTTATAACTGTTGTTCATATCATACTACAACAAACGAACAAAACGAAAATAATCCCATTTACATATCATACGTTTCTCTTCTACTCACGAAGTCAGTCATATTTTCTATGATGAAAATCATGGGTTCATGTTCTAGCCTGGTTCAATTGAGCGCATAGTACGCATCCAATGCCTTGGATTCTTTTTCGTTTAGAAATAAAGAAAAAGTCGTCAATTTGTTTCAACACATTTCGAGGATATCAAAATTCTTATTGATATTTAAGATCGATGTGACTCAGATATATTTTTTTCTCATTTTTAAAACTAGTTCGATATATTCATCATCGTACATTTTCAAGAGGGAAACTTTTGATGGATTCAATCTTCAAATACTCGTTGATCGAAACTTCATCGATAACAAAATAATTAGTAGTTTTCATATATTATCATGAAGATTATCTTGAAAATAGATGTTATCTCGTTGCTTACTATAGAAAAGATTAATTATCAGTATTTCGGACAAAAAACTATGATGAGCGATATGAATCATAGTTTAGTCGATCGATTAACTGACAGTTACGCTTGCTTGATTTCATAAAGTTACATTTCAATGGTGAGCTGTGTTATTACTTCCTATCAAACGAATAAAACATAGATACACATACAATACGGGTACATTTTCAAGAATAGAATACTTCTGAAATCATGTACACAATAGATGGACAAATAAAGTACTATAGATAGCTCAAAAAAGAAACAAATTAACCAAAATGACAATCATTTCACGATGATACTTTTCCATTGACGATATCATTTCATCGGAAAAAAAATATCATTTTACTCCCATTATCAAATTGTTCAATGCATCAATTGCATACCATACACTGACAGGCATAATGCACTATCAAACCATTATCGTTTTCATCAATACTCAAGTGATATTTATTTTTTTTCATGTTAAATGAAAGGTGTAAATATTGTTTGAAGTAGAGTATAGAAAATTTTTATTTCTTGCAACTATGCAAATTCGATGGCATAGATAAATGACGATTTAAATTAGATGAACTTGAGGTCTCAACTGAACTTTGATATCCTTGTTTCATGAATTGACCAGCTTGACATTAGTCACAACGAGCGACTGTTTTTCATCGCTGTGCTGTTTGTGCACTAATCACAGCATAGGATCGAATGTCAGATTCATCAGACCAATAGTATGATGCATATCCATTCGTTGTGCTATCGCTTGTTGCTTAGAGCATGTTTGAATTCATGAAAAATCGTTTTTATGTGTGCCAAGACATGAAGAATAAATATTTGTTTCAAAATGATTGCTAGAGTCCAGATCTCAAATGAAAACATTATGGTTGGTAATTTATAGGAAAAGACTAGAAACGTAAATTAAGCATAGTTATATTTTATGTTCGACTACTGAACGCTGAATTTCTTGTTGTTTCGGCTGTTGAGTATAAGTCAAGAAATATTTAATAACAGTCGATTTTATTTGAATTGAATGAGCGGTGGTGTTGACCCTCTGTTGCCCATTCATATATACTTTTTGAAAAATTTTCTTGCGCCGATGAACGATTGAAACAAAGTTGTTGATGAATATGTTGTCAATTCTTTGTTTTGAGAGTGCTCTCAACATTAATTCAATCACCAATGCACTGGTCGAATTTCAATAGGTATTTTTTCGCATATTTTTCTATTTATTTTGCAAGATCTTCTATCCATTCTTTTCTAGTGATTTACTTTTTAGTGTAACTGAGATATACTGCAACTCGATCTTTAACACAATTCGTCTGTCACAGAGACTACAGTTTCTACCATCGATCTTATTTCATATATTCTATAGTAAGGAGTGAAAAGTTTGAGTACTTGAAACTCTACAATGGATTGTTGTATGGAAAAATCAGTTTAATATGAAAGAACTCAAGGAAAATAATCAAAAGAACAAGTGATACACATGAGACTGGTATTATCTTGCATCCGTATTTGGTTTACTAAGTAAACTATTTTGATATGAAAATTTCGAATCGAACGAAGAATTTTTTACATTTCAGTAGAAAATGATTGGTTTTAGAATGAAAAGAGTTCAAGCAATATATGAAATGTGTTTATTGAGAGAGATGTTGTACAGATTGAACTAGGACAAAAACAGAAAATATATCGATATAAATTGGAACAAATTGTATTATTTGGTCGATAGTGGCACAAACGTGTTCAAAGTATTTCTTAAAAGTTGAGGAGAATGGAATTGAGCTTAACTCTTAAATTATACGACTGTCGTCTGGAGAGAAATCATGAAATCATTCGATTGATAAAACAGGACGTATCTTGAGAACATCATTGTTGAATTGGTGACCATTCAACATTCCACGATGGTTGACTTTTGGGTGTTTTCTAAATATCAACATTAGGATTTTCGAGAAGTATACTTTGGCATATGTTGAAAATTTATTTGTGAAATTCCGGATGTCGATTTTCGTTATTTGTGTACTATAGAAAATTAAAATTAAACAATGACAAATTTGTTTAGTATCTGACTTTCTGATGTAATGGTTCTGATTTTCACCAGTTTTCTTTCTGATATCTCCAAAGGCTCATCCATGAATGATGATAAATTTCAGATAATAGATAAAAATCTAACGTAACACGCTGTCATATAATAAATAGACGGTACGATTTGTTTTTCATAATTCCTTAGAACTATCAAATAGAATCGATAATTCCTGAATAATGTCAATCGTTGAAATGTTTAAGGGAGAGAAAATATTTTTTCTACAATCACTGCGGAATGCAGATATACAATTTAGGCAAACTGCTCGCATGATGTAGCTACAGAAAGAAAATAACATCATATGTATTTCAATGCACTGATCTTCACTATCCGTTTGTTTGATACTCAAGACATACAATTAAAAAGAAATCCATCTTGGAGTGTAACAATTCTACAAACGATTTGGCGACTCGATTCGAATTTGGATTTAGTCTGCAGACATGGCGTATAAATATAAAAATGACAAATCCGAACCTAAAAGACTATAGCTCAAAATTTTTTGTTTTTTCTTGCAGTAATAGTAGAACTTAACAAAACTTATTCTAACCAGTTTTTTTTATATCATAGATGCTTTTTCTATGAAATCTATTGTTATTCTTCAAGCAACGTAGAAGATAGACAGAAATTCACATATTTTTAACATAGCTTGAAATTTTGATCTACACAAAAACTAAATAATTTCTATTTACATCTTTTGCGATTGTAAAATTATTCAGATAGAGTTAGACTGATGCACATTTTTTTTTGTTGTCGGTGCCTTTAGCATCCACTGCACACTGCTCAACCAAACGTTGACTCTAGAACAGCTTACGGTACATAGATATCATCCTAGCGACAACCGATTGGCCCGATATATACCGCTTCAAGTGTTATTTTTAGAAACATCGCATGGTTGTCATTATTGATACAGATCTCTGACGAACATAATTCAGATATTTTGAAACGAATGTAAACAGAAACCTGTTTCTTTCCTCACTCGATTATTATTTCAGGATATACACAATCTGATGTAAAACTGATCATAATCTGCAATGTTAAACAAGATTCATTTTTAGATCTGATTCATCTGATAGGAATTTTTATTTTTCTAACTAAATTTACAATAAAAAAATATCCAAATAACAAGAAATAGAAAATCTTGTCTCAATCTAATACATTTTTTATTGATGATACTAAAATTTCAAAAGTATATTTCAGGTAGAAACTTCATCCAACCGTTTACATCTCAGATTCATAAATATTTTATTGGAATGCTTAATATCATCGTAGTTATTTGAATATTTAATTTAGAATAAGTTAATAAATAAATCATCTAAATGTAAACAAACTGAATACATTTATGTGTAAGTAGACATAATAAATAACAAAGTTTTTATCGATCTATCATTTCAAATACTAATCATAATCAACCATACTATTTGTTCAACCAACTATTGAGATATAATCGATTGATATAGTCATTATAAGCGTGTATATTTACATGGAATAGTGTTTGAGAAGTTCTTGTTCCAATACGATCATATCCCATGCGATAATTGTATGCCGATGCTGTCAAATAATTTTGCATGGCTTGTTCAACTCGACGATAATGATTTGATGTCATCGGATTCATACCCCTTCGAGGCATCGTTGTTAAACAATTAGAATTCATCTACACAAAAATGAATATTATAAATAGATGGAAAACTGTAAATATCTTTTGATTTAGAAACCACAAAATGACGAAAAAGAACATGTAAATCAGGATGTTCGAGCGTTATCACTTTCATTCTACCTAATTAAAAATCGTTATAGAATGACAGAAAAAAAAATGTGTACCTCTCAAGTTATTATTGAAAGGCTTTTAATAGTACATCAAAAAATAGTCATGGACAATTAGAGAAAAAGTAAACGTAGTCAATAGAGTCAAAGGAAAAATAAAAACAAAATCATCAAACAACTGTGCATCGATTTGTTTTGATTGAAAAGAGTGGCAAAATCAGCGTATTTTTTCTCCAATGCATGATATATTTCATTAGTCAGTAGAAAAATGATTTTAACTCAATCATAAACATGTCCATTAGTGACTAAAGTCTATGCAGATATCGATTTTAATAATCAATAAAAATCAAACTCTTATACAGTACACAATATTTTTACCAATGTATTCGAATGCTTTCACAAAATAAAGTTTCATTCGTATAACTATTGTGATACATCGTTGTTGAAAACATTATGAATTGATATTGTTTGTTCTAATACGATCAACGACAACATGCTGTACTAAGAAGAACATTTAGAAATCATCTAATGAGTACATTCATAGTATTATGCAAAAAAAAACAAATTCTATTGACAGACGAAAAGTATATTTAGGATTCATATTTTGTTATTTAGAACTCAACTGTTTTTTCTTATGATTACGATAACGTTGCTTTGATGTGATATAGTGAAATTGATCTTAATGCAATAAATAAATCTCTTCACAATGTATATTTCTTTAAAGAAAAAGAAAATTTTATTTATTCGCTAAGAAAGTAGACGAAAAAAATAAGTTTAGTTTCATTCATGATAGCAATCAATCGAACAGAAATGCAATTTTAAAGTTCAATTGAACACAAAAGCTTTCAAAAATTTATTTAACTAGCAATAAGACTCCGTCAACCATGCCATGACAGATAGATTATAGAATATTAATGGGATGTGTATTATCCACCGTGCAAAAGAAAGCTTAGTAAGAAATAAAATATTTATCAACTTTTATCTATTGAATTGGAATAGAGTGAAACTGCAGAAATTCAAGTACCATTGTGTGCAATAGCTACATGTTTTGAAGAAACCTCAGAAATCTGTTGATTAGAATAGTAATAAAGTGTCGTTAACCAGAAACCTGGACAAGATACGAAAATAAAGATTTATTTCTCATCCAATCCGTAAACATATCAGATGAACTGTGTGATAGATGAATGAGAGAACAACGATGAAACAAAAAAGTTTATTCGAGATTACTGATTTCAATTTGATTAGCTATTGAAGGTTTTCTTCTTCTATTTTGAGAATTCAACGGAAAACTTGTGAATTTTCTAATGATATTTTTTTCCTTTGCGTGTTTTCAATTAAGGTATTAACTATAGTATCTTCATATTATATTGAATTTATTCTACTTTATTTTTCATAGTTCGTCTTCTCTTTGGTTATCTCATTTTAGTGATAGTATTAGTTTATTTTGCATCAATTTTGTTATTATGCTTAAGCTGACATTCTATGAGGTTGTGTTTGAGTTCTCCTTATATATATCCATAAGCAATGACGAGTCAAGTAGCATAGTTGCTGGCTGAAATATATAAGAAGCGGCGGATGAAAAGTTAAAGAAAAAGAAGAAAAAGAAGAAGAACAGGAGGAAGCCACAGAAATAAGAAAAAAAGTAATTTTTGTATTTTTTTATCTTGTCATTTTTCATCGTATTCGTTGTCAGAGGATTAAAATTCTTTCCATGGTGAAATTCTTGACATATTAATTATGTGAAAGACATCTGCGAAGGTCCTGTCTCTTTTTCTCTATGAGCAATTTCTTATATTTACAGAATCAGTGTTCCAATGGAAACACGAAGTAAAATTGAGAGAATACACAAACTGTCATCTCGTATATACTGTAATATCATTCACTACAAAGCGCTGCTGAATAAGATTTTCTGGTTAGTTGCCTTTTGCTTTGTTCATCTATTTACAATGATAACAACTGTTGATAATTTCTCACTTGTCATGTGTCAATATTTTAGATTTATCTTAGAGGTAGACATTTGTATTACTTTCTTTTTTTTTTGTTTAGATCTTTGCCATCGGCGCGATTGAATTGCAATCAAGAAGTACTTCTGTGATATAAAATAGACAAAATTATAATACATAATGATTTCATTGAAATCGAAGTATGTCATGTTTTCATTAATTTGTTTGTGAACAAGATTTTCGTATTTAACTCATTCATGTTTCGTTTTGTTCCGTCGTAAAATGAAACCGAAATCTATTGAAAGTTATTTAAGATAAGAAGAAAAAGAAGAAGATCGCCAATTCCCTTTTATGAAATAGAGGGTTCTATCAAAAAAAAATGAATTTGTTTTATGTATGTGTCAGCAAGACGGGAATATGATAATAGAAAAAGCAGTGAAATATCATTTTGGCGTTGATTTATTTCTAAAGATTACGACTATTATATGATGAATAATGAAGAGAAGCTTGACGTCTGTAAAAATTGACAACAAATTTTACGGACGATCATAGACGTTTGCCAATATATGTATATATATATATAAAGACTCTGAGGTTTGATACAACAAAATCTAGTATCTTACGATATGAACAACATGAGATTTATATGTTCAAACGATGACAACAATCTTTTTCCATTAATCAAAAGCTCGCATAGCTTTTCAGAAAAGAGGCTCGGCCTATCGTTAGATAGAGGTTACTAGTTCTATTGGATTGACAGTAAACATATTTGAAGTTAAAAAATAAGAAAAATTATTTCCTTCCTTCACTTTGCTACTTTTTTCTTAGAAAAGAGATTTATTACATGCTTTTATAATTAGTGTCGTACGTCTATTCTTAAAGATGGTCATCAATCACAGTGAAGCTTTTAATAACACAGAACATAGATTGCCGACCATGATTAATAAGTAATTCTTAAAACAACATATACAATATAATGACTGTACAATATAGTTATTTCCCAAAACAATTTTATTACATATGAATCATCAGCACTAGCTGAGTTGTGCGTAAAAGAAGTGTATAAATGATATTCTTCGTGTTTCTGTTGTCATATGAAACGTATTGTTTCATCTTGTGCTGATTGAAATAAGAATTCACTAGTAGTGAAATGAAAATTTAGAAAGATTACTAGTGTTTCAGATATCTATTCTAAATAATTCTTCTTTTATCTCTTCAATATCACTTAAGAAATACATGAGATTTATAAATAGCATCAACTAATATCAAACAACGTAGTATATGTCTCGCATATTATGATCTTTTGATGAGACGAAATATGATGATCTTGTTTATGTATCTAAGTACGTAGAAATGTCTGGCAGAGTGCATATGTCATTGGCATAAATCATCTCATGATGTCTTAGAGACATTTCCGTTTCTTTCTCATGTTCATCCATAGACGAAATCAAAAAAAAAAAGAAAATTTTCTTTTGATACACATAGAACTATCGATTTATTTGGTATGATTTTCAATGAAATGAATAGTTACAAGTAAATATACGTATATAGATACCATCATGAATATTATGTCGTAGAAAAGTCTCTAGTTGGTAACATATTATTTTTCTTGTGCTAGTTGTCGAAACTTGATAATAATTAGTTTTTGTTTCAGAGCAGAATATTTTAAGTATACTAACGACATCATTTCTTAGTCACGCATCAGGCTCATTTAGTTTTTTGAATTCCACTTGTCACGTGTTCCTATGCCAATATATCATTAACTGATTATATTGT
Source organism: Rotaria macrura (assembly GCA_900239685.1). Lineage (NCBI taxonomy): Eukaryota > Metazoa > Rotifera > Eurotatoria > Philodinida > Philodinidae > Rotaria > Rotaria macrura. The sequence goes on along the minus strand of OENT01000270.1, from coordinate 17,567 downwards.
CTTGTAATCAAATGTAATTTGTAGCCATATTGAAAATTAAGCTCATGAAATATGAATGCACCGGATAGAATCGACCCGCTCCCTCAGCTCTCTATTTTATACTTAGACTGTTAAACAGAGCTTGGTCGGAAACCTAAGAAAGTAAAATCACTGAGGCTTGGGTTGGAACAGCGAAACATAAATTTTCATAGCATGAAATAAATATTCAATTCTTCATCCTTGAATGCGGGACCTGGGGACATTGGGAAAATCTCTATTAAAAGAAAATGACAAAGTAATCGATTCATCATTATATTAATAGTAATTGTACAGAACTATCGATTAAATGAAAAACATCATTCGAAAAACATTTTAAAACTCTTATTTTATCTAAAATTACAATGTGTCTGTGGTACATGTTGTATGGCATGTATCGATAGAATTGTTTACTATTGAATGAAATACATATTCGTCGTTGATTAAAATGATTGCATTGATAATATTATTATTATTACTTGGGGATAAAGTACGTATTTTGAGAAATGCGTATCTGAACCCTATGAGTTCATAAAAAATATCTTTTTATATCTTCACTTTGCTGAAATAAAGAGAAATAGATACTGCTTCTAATAGACGACATCAGAATAGAAATACAAGTCAATCCGCCGTCTCTTTATTTCCCCCATGATCAGTTCAATGACCAATCTATACTCTTGAGCAAAGCAAACGTGGCTGATAAATCAGTCCATAATGTTCGTATATTGAATAGACTAAGAGTTTGTTTTTATAGTTATTGTTTTATGTTACACTGGCTCCTCTTTAATCGCCTTTGAAATTAAAGAGCTAGCGGTGAGAATCTTTCCTAACCAAGGCAACCCAACAGAAACACTTGTTAGCGCAACTCCTTTGGGGCTAAAATGCGGAATCCAAGTACCTGTAGCTTCACAATACTAATAGAAAATAGAGAAAATGTAATATCATGAAAATTTTCATCGTCTTTCTCTAAGGTTCTTCCTATTTTTTGTTTTCATTTTTCTTACCGTAAGCATGGAAATATTTTCTTCAAAAACATATAAGTTGCACAAAACTTCTAGCCGTCAGATATATCGATAAATAATGCTGTAGAGTCGTTTTATATGTGATACAAATATGATTCGGTATTAGTTTTGCTTAGATACCGACTATAAAATCGAGATAACACTCGTATTCAAAGTAATCTTATTGTGATCTCATATGATTGAGTTGAAGTCATATAGCCAAACAAATTGTTCTTGCACATATTAAATGTCAACGAACGACATGTATAGAATAAAAATATTATTTTTCATTTAGACTAGGCAGTAAATTCAAATGGTCTCTTATATTTACTAGTAAGTTCTTCTTACTGATATGTATATATCTGATTTTTAAATAATTCATGTTTCATGAATAGTTACATTTACAATTGTTTATCTATTTGTGATGCAATTATCAAAAGCTAGTCTATATGGTATTTTTAATATATTTACAGTTGAATTTAATGACGCATCCATAGAAAATTCTAGCGAAGATCATTTATTACTTGAAAATATTTCTCAAATAGAACACGAATTGCAACATACGAAATTAAAGATATATTTCGTGCAAACATCTGAAAATGATGATATACTTTCTCGTCATGCATGTTCAATAGAGTCAGCTGCACGTCTTCATCCTGACGGTTTAGTATTTGTTCTCATGCATAGTAAATATATTCATTTAAAGAAAGGTTCCTATATTCATTTACGTTCATATAATAATATTCGTTTTGTTCATTTTAATGAACAAGATATTTATTTCGGTACATCATTAATACGATTGAATAGAAAGAAACGTAAACAATATATACATTATTTTACTATTTCGCACATGAGCGATCTTATTCGTACCGCACTTCTATATAAATATGGTGGAATTTATTTTGATCTTGATGTTATACCATTAAAAAAATTTCATCAATTTAAAAATACTGTTGCACTTGAAACAAATAGTGGTGTCAATGTTGCTGCATTAGTTTTTGAAAAACAACATTTTGTATTAGATTTACAAATGGAGAAACAAATTGAATCTATTGAAAATCAATTTCATTCATTGTGTTGGAATTGTCTTGGACCATTGGCATTAACAGATGCTTTAAAAAATGTTTGTGATCAACATGAATTATCTATTCATAATAAAGATAAATGTCATCAGATTGATATACAACCATCACATGTATTTTATCCAATATCTTATCAAGTATGAGAGAACAAAAACGAGATAAAAACATGTTTATTTTATTATTTTTTGTTCTGTATTTATTCTATAGAGAATTCCACAATTCTTTCGTCGTTCAAAAGAAAATATAAATTATTTATTAAAAAATTCAAGTATATATTCTATACATTATTTTCATCATATGACAATGAATTTACCAATCGAAATCATGTCACCATTTGCTCGAATAGCTGAACAATTTTGTCCACATGTATGTAAAGAATTAATTGATCAAAATTTGCCACATTCATCATTCAAATATTTCTTTATAAATATAAATATATTTTGTTTTTGTTTACTCATTACATTTCTATTGATTTTTATATTAATGTTAATTAGTCATTTTTTATGCTACATTCGATTTGTTAGAATGATTCTATTTGTACTACAACATAGTGCTTACAGATTATGTTTTGGATTTTATTTATCGTAATGAAAAAAACAACAACAAAAAATAAACTGATTGTGTCAGATTTAGAATGTTGAAGTCAATGACTAAAGTTTTTCTAATGTTACACTGTGAACTAATCAATATGTATATCTCTTTTTTTTTTCATTGTATGATATTGTTTTTAAAGAAAGAGTTTCTATATGGAATGTAAATATAAAATAAGACACATATTAAAAACAAACAAACATGTTGTAGTTCAACAATCTATGGTACGAAAAATTTTTCATGAATTTTCAATTTCAGTCATATTAGAGTAGGACATTTTATTTTAAAACTTGATTATTTTAAATTGAAGATAACTATCGTAGTTTACGTCTATTTTATCAATAGAGTATATCCACAGATAATGTACTCATTCGTTGATTTTAATTCAATGATGAATTAATTAAAAAGTTTGTATTGAATATGTCTTTATGAAATTATTCATGACTCATCATACACGATGACAGATAGATTACAGAAATTATCACAGATCTTGTGAGAGAGGATTCAAAGACCTATCGAACATCGTTTATAAGTAACATCTGATTGGAATGTATGTGAATTAATTCCTTACTGAATTTTTATACTCTAAACTAAGCAATTATGATATGCATCAATATACAAAGAAAGAACAATTTCCTTTTAGAGAATTAGCAACAACAATTACATCTTGTTTCACATTTTAATTCTACAAACATTGTACTAACAGATTTTAATGTACCGATGATTCTAAGTCAATAATAATCAGATGACAAATAACTGAAACTTGTACTCTATCCAATAATTAGATGTATATATAATTACATACAAGTTCTAGTTACATTGAAAGCTTCGATTCATTTAACTGGCTTGAAACCAATCTACCACCAAACAAAAGCTGATAATATGCTAATTTTAAAAAAAGATTTTTTCATCCGAATGATCTACAAGATTGCACATTATTTGAAGGTTTCTCATACGTAGCATTACATTTTAATTTTTCTTTGTAGTTAAAGTTAGAAAAAGACACGTTTCTTCAATAGCTAGGTATGTTCTTCGGAAGTTCATCACTAGCAAGAGCTGTTTGGCAAGCCGTATAGTAGCGTACAGAGCTCCGCGGGACAACCTACAAGGTGTCCCGTCCCGTCCCGTGTCCCGCATTTCTCTAGTCCCGTCCCG
>OENT01000270.1:1451-12987 GCA_900239685.1 Rotaria macrura | reverse complement strand
TCGATCTGTTTAAAAATTAGATGTCGCACAACTGCGATACATGTAAGATAATGTGTGAAAACTCTGTGCCTTATAAACTTGGCGGGACGCTTTAGTAAATTCATCTTGTCCCGTCCCGCAAAATTCGCCATCTCTTGTCCCGTCCCGCCTGATCCCATCCCGGGACGGGACTAGGCGGGATTGTCCCGCATCCCGCGGAGCTCTGGTAGCGCACTCATAGTGCCTATTTTATGATGTGAAAAATGAAGACAAGACACACGCGTACACACTGATGATCAGTTTCAACTGTGCTATTGTTAATTTTTTGGTACAAGTAATAGCGTGATATTTCACATATGATCACAGAACATCCTGCATTTCTATTAGCAACTACGAATGATTGCCATCGTTATATTAAAATAAATTATATCCATCCCTAGAGAGTATATGAAGACGTCTGAATAGTTTTCGAAAGAATAACGGAATCTGTTTTCTTCTACTAATTGTCTAATATGATTTTTCTTAATTAACAACTACACTTTAAGTCGAACAAAGATGATTTAGAACTTTATCTTTCACTGGTTCTACTGATACATTGATAATAAATACTTCGGCATCTAAATGCTACTTTTTCGTACTCGAGCGTCAAACAAAAGTAAGTTTTAAAATAAAGCAATAATTTATTTAACAAAATATCACAGTTTATGAACAGTTGAGCACTACGGAAATTTCTTTTTAATATCTGTGATTATGACTTTAAACATTAGTTTTGATTTTTATATTAGACACCGAATATTTGGATTGGCAAGCATTACATTTAACCATCATTAGACGATCTGCTTTTTCTAACGATGTATTCGGAGAACGACATTGTTTGCAACAAACATACTCTCCTAATAAAAAAATGACAAAAGAAATGAATTCTTCAACAGCAAACAATTATCTTACTGATGTATGATCGAACAATGTTTTCCAAATGGCTTGCTTGAAACCGTCCTTTTATTATCAATTGATGATTTGAATCAATTGACGTTCTAGACAATCAAAAATTATAATTAAAAAGTTAAATTCACAACATATCTATTCGTTTTACATACGTCGTGCCTAGTTCAGTCACAAAGTAGCTTTGCAGATGGTTTTCTGGTCGGTGAAGTCTTTTAAAAGAAGAACATATTTTTTTTTTAAATCTTTAGATATGTAAACAAAGGATAAACTCACAGTGAGCATATGGAACCAAAATTCACAAATGCTGTACGTTTTGTACCAACGCGTGACACTTGCAATACTGGAAGTATTATTCTGCCTCTGGTTGGAGGTGAAGGCGGTAACACTCGTGCAAGCATCTATCGAAAAGAAAATCGTACTCATCTGATTTTCATGTAAAACAAATATGAAATACAGACAACGGGTCAGTTTTAAGTTGAGCTAATGCTTCATGATTAAAGAGATGCAATAGTGAAAGTGACTTGTGATGCATCAGTAATGAGTAGAAATGTGCGACATCAAAGTTTGTTGATGTCTCTGCTGGTTTTAAGTTTTCTATTGTCAATGTCGGTTTAGAGGAAAATGTTGTAAATTGTATTTGTCTCACATCTAACCTACTTCTTAAATTTTCATATTTCGATTATTTGAATCAAAAATATCGGTTCGGCTTGAATAAACTACACTGCTTGTATCTTTATTATTTTCTACTCTTTGTTGAATCTGATCGCGATTGTTTCTTTGTACTAAAATGATTCTCGTTCAATTCTCTACAAGAACTTATCAGATGCTTTATTTAGGAGTTCAAAAAGAGCAACAAATTTTAATTTTGTTACGTATTTGAACAAAATGGTTTGGTTTTTAAACGTTAAAAACTCAGACATAATGATTAAACGTTGGTTTCCAATTTAAATCTTAAAAAAATCAGTCTGAAATGATCGGACTTGAGTCGACTTTATTTATTTTTCCGAGAAGTTTAACGCATAAACAAAAATCATCATGTTTTGAAACGTTGGCAAAATATGACAATAAAGTTTCTCAGCCCTCGATGAAATCTCTCTGATATTATTCAGGGAGAAATAAAGCTTTTCAAAAATTCAGACAGAATAGCTATGCTTGAAGTAAACAAATAATTCGATGCTTAAAGTTTGAAAATTATGTGAGAAATGGATGGAAAAAAATTTTTACGACGTATACTTACATAGTCGTAACTATAGTCGTTGTCAACGGCTACTGGACCACAAACTGATCCATTTTCAATTTTATTATCTGTTGGCAATGTCGTGGTTGTTGATTCGTCCTTTATAATCCGTGATTTGGATTTCTTTTTCCTTTTACTCAGGATTTTCTAAGAAAAAGCGTATTACACACTTGAATAATTTTGAAGAAATAAAAATAACAGGAATTAGCTTACCTCTTCAGTTGTATTATCAGTAGTATTCATATTTTGTTTTCTTTATTAATCTGGAAAAATAGAATTCTTTAGATACACGTTGCTAACTTCCATGATAATATCAGCGCACATTCGATATATTCGTGTAACACTTGGTACGAATGTAACAAGAAATAGATAACACAATGATAGGTAAATATACTAAGTAAACTAACTTCAGTAGGAAATGTAAAAAGTCTAATGTAGCACGTGCTATAACGTATTGAAACGAAGCTTAATACGTCCTGTTAGAAAAATTCAATATATTCGAACAATTTTCTCAGGAGCAAAAAATATACAATAATTTTCAATGTTCAGTATACTCATAGAAAATAAATCTTGGATAATTATTAGAATTCTAAATGATTATAGCAGGCAATCTCAGCGCATTTTCCAGAAAAAATATGAATCCTCTTTCATCGAGATGTTTGATGAAGTTTCTATGCAAACTATTCTTAGATAAAGCTACTTTGTGAGTGAATATCCGATGCGCTAATTATCTATTGGTCGAGTTGTGTTCGGAACTCGGTTAGATTAACTAGTGGGAACACAATGAAAACAGCTGACTATAACACTACATGACGTCTTGATGACAGGTGTACGCTTTAATTGTTTACATAGTATTGTGTCTTCTAACTAAAAAAAATATTCCAGTTTTAGCACAACTATTCAGACGCATTTGAACGGCACGATGACATCCGTCCAGTGTTTCCAATAGCACGTGTACCAAGCAGAAGTAAAATGTACAGAACATCTGCTGATTCTGATTTACACTTTGCTCTAAAAACCAAAATGTACTGTGTACACTTTGCAAAAACTATTAACACTTTGATTCTAGAACTTTGCCCACTGTATAAGATATGAGACTATGACCTTTGAATTATTTTTGTTGTTCAAACTCATTTTCTTCTCATATTTTGGAAAATATTGTGTCAGATTATGAAACACTATGTCTACTTATCATTTATTTGCATGTGGGCGCAAAGGGGTCGGAATAAGAGGCTTAGCTACATTGTTCATCATTTCAATCGCATTTGTGCACTGATTAGTGTGATTCACATAGACAACATAATGTGACGATGATGGAGCTGTAATTAAAATAAAGAAATACAGTTGGTTGAAAACTCCAAGAGAGCCTTAGCCAAATATTTTTTCAAGCAGGTGGCCCTTATATCTCTTGCACATTCCTGTTGTCCCTGATAATTGCTTTCTTAAGTTTAGTCTATACTCATCACAGAAAAACGAACAATACTTTTGTTTTTAAATAAAAAACAAAGTATAAACGTACACTTTGCTCATATAAGTAAAGTGTACATGTACATTTTGTTTTAGATTTCTATTGGAAACACTGCATCCGTCTACTAATCATGTGTATCGTTGAAGTATATTACCATTGGATACGTAAAGGCGAGAGATGTGTGCGGTTCATTGAGAATCGGGATAGATGAGACTGAATGATTTACTTGAGGAAAAACCTATGCTTTTATATTGTGAATATATCCATAACACTAGTGGTACGACTGCGTGATGCAATAAATAGAAATTGTGACTAATGTTACACCATCTAGAGAGAAAAATCCCGACAACTTGACAATCACTGACCTCTATTATGCAACTTTATAAAAATAAAAATATAATTTTTTTCTGATGTTTTAAATGCTTCAATATATTATCTTTCGTTTTTTTCCATTAAAAAAGAAACACAATTTTCTATCTTAGTACATGGTATATAAAACAGTAATAAATGCATTTGTTTACTATGAATGTATGTTGTTGACAATGTGTTTATTTGCTTTCATTAATAGAAAGTTATAATCTCAGTTTTTTTTTGTCGACACAAAAAAACATACTTTTACTACGTTGATGTACTGTATAGTTTTTTGTTTTTTCGATTAATTCAAGTATTTTAATGTACAGGTGATAAACAAAAGAATGTTTATTTGGAAGAAAATAAATTTTGTTCCGTTCTTTTCTAGTTAAAAGTTGATCCATATGATTATCACTGCGTGTTTTCCACCGTTGAAGGTGCTTTAAAATAAAATTAAGAAAAAAAAAGACGAGAAAAGTGATTTAATAAAGAAACAACTGTTAGATGGCGGATACTATTGATTCATGTTGTGTAAATATGCAAATGACAAAAGCTGATAGAAATAATAATACGGCAGCTAATGTTGATGATGGTTTGACATAGAAAAATAAATGACGACTTAAACATGACTATTTGTTGCGTTTGTTTTAGGAATTCGACCATCGTCTGAACAGTGTGATGCTTTACAGAATGGAATTAATGATAAACCGGAGGACGTAAGTCATTTTATGAATTCAACTAGATCGTCAAAGAGCGTTATTTTTCGTAGTTCCCCGCATTCATTTTACGATAGCCTAGTTTTGTGCCACGTGATGCACTCGATCAAACAAAATATTCCTAGTCCATAAGGCTTATATTTCTTAAATTATGGTATAAACTATATTTTTACAGTACAATGACATTGTTTGTATTGAAACCTTGGAAACTTGTATGAGTGTATTTTATTGCCGTTAACACCTATGAACACTGTAGAACTTCTTAAAAGTTTCCTCTATTACTGTTCGTTCCTATGTACACAAAATCTATTGCTGAAATCAATTAATTTGAAGATCTGTAAATAGTCAGCATATCCATTTTAAACGATCGTCTTTTCTTTTTACAATTAAAAAATTATCCTTTTTTTGTATTCATAAATAATACCCAGTTTATCTGATATTTAGCTATAAGAAAAATGATATTCCATGGAGTTAACAATGTGTCAAGTATGGATGCGCGTATTCAAAAGTCTGATTTAATCATAGTGATATGTTATCGTACGCTATCGTTTATAGATGTGAAAATTCAAATAGATAACAATGTTCGTAAAATGTCTGAGAAATCCTTATGGATATTAGCAGCTGTTACATATCATTCTTTGAAAATAAAGTAAAATTCATAGTTTATTGTTCACTTATAAACTAAAACAATGTAACAGAAAAATTTTCTTCAATTAAAATAAGCAAAGATCATGAGAAAATACGATGATATGCATTCAATATTTCAAATGACTAATTGAATTGTTTCTAATGTTAAGTGTTTCGCAACATATGATTGAAAACATCGGGTTAACAGGCATTTTATTCTCAAAGATCAACATTGATCTTTGTTAGAATGGTTACGCGCTCTCTCTGATGTTTATATAAAGATACCCTCATCATTATACAACGTAGCTACACGTTGAGGTTCTCTTTTTCTTTGCATACGATATGGCTTCCTAAAAAATCAGAAGGCAATTTCATCTTTTTATGTTAAACAAACACGAAACGTTTACTTTTCTTTCTAGACGACTCATACCAATGATAATCACATTGTAATGAATGATGATAATAATGCAACGATGGCAAATGTGGCTTCATCATCTACTCAAGAAAATGATACATCAAATAACACCGAATCATCATGTGATACTGTCAATCCATATAAAGATTTTTCTGGTATCGATACGGAATCTTTTATAACAACCACATTACGTAATAATCCTAAAGATCGAACATTACTCTTAACTCTTGAAAAACTTTTTCAACAATTTATTCAAAATGATGAACAAACATCACATCAATTTCAAGCCATGAATTCTTGTAAAACTATAATTTAAATTTCTTCTTCGTACTTATTACAACTAATATAATTACTTTTTTAATATAGATGAACGTATGATTGTTCATCGTGTTGCTGCTTTTTTTGGTCTTGATCATAATGTTGACAAAAATGGACAATCGATTATTGTGACGAAAACAGCAAATACACGAATGTATGAAAAACGTTTTTCTTCTTCTTCTTCAATTTCTAACACAAATTTCATTGTCACTTTCTCAAATCTAGTCCGAATTTTTCATTTCAAAACTTTATTCCAATCGATGAATCATCGAATGGTGCTACAGCAGTTTTAAATACATCGATTGAAAATACAACACGACGAATTTCACGTCGAAGTGAGAAAAATTCCATTCAACAAACATCTACAACAAAAGCATCGCTCGAACGTAACACGAATAACTACGTTGAAACACGCGATAGATTAGGCAATCAACAATCATCGAATAAAATCAATCGAAAACAGCAACGTTTTAATATGAATCATCAAGTACAACCAACAAATATTCAACCAACAACTCATATTATCAATAATCGAAGTAAATTATTAACATATTCATTTTTTTTCTCGTTTCGTTCATATTAGATTAGCATAGAAGAAAATTTCTGATTGATAATTATTCATATTACCATAAGTCATCCTAATGTTTTACAATATGGCCAAGTTTATTCTATGGGGACATGTTTACCATTCCTCGTTTCTTTTTTTGTTTTGTTTGTCTAATCCGACCGATGCCGACAATAAATACAAGATAGAAGCGTCCAATAGAAATTTCATAGTCGAAAAACATCTATGATAACAGTCATAAAACTCGAGTGTAAAAATAATCAATGAAGAATATCATAGTTGAATGATGATATGTGAGCTACTGAGAAAATAAAACATGACCAACGTCATGTTTTGGAAGATTTTATGAATATCCAATGCTATGTGTTTTACCACATGGCCTTAAAGATTTCTAAGCATTATAATGCGAATTTTATCATCGTATTACTATAAATCACATTGTGTTGTGATTCACGATACTTGTACATTTTCAAGCGAATAATCGATGTAAATAAGGCAAGGACGTCTTTTATATTCTTTGAGCTGTATTCTTTTTATTTTTTTAATTCTCGTCACATACTTTGTTTTTGGAACAATCTGTTTCCTAAATTCTTTATAGATTATTCCCTTGACTTTCTTAACAAATGAGATTGATATTGAATATCAGAAAATTGTTTTTCCATTAGTATACTCTACATAATAAATATAATTGTTTCAATGCTTGTCTAGGTATGATTTTGACATCTCAATTACTCTTACAGTATGTCGATCATTGAATAATGTTTTCTTCAATTTGAATAGACGAATTCTAAAACAGAATAAGCTATTTTTCTCTGCTATACATTCTATTTCTGAATCAGTCCAATGAAACAAACACATATGAATCACTAAAAGATTTTGTTGAACTGTTTCCGTAGATACTATTCTATGAATTCTATCATCATAGTTAATATAAACCGTTGTGATGAATGAAAAGAATCCCCATCAAAGGAATTGTGGCATATATAAAAGAACTGATGAATAAGTTTCTTCATTGAATTCATTCGTTTATTCGATATAGATCATGTATCATTCATTCTAATAAAATAACACATCTGATGATGATCTTCGCCGTACGCTTCGATTAAAATTTTTCTTGTTGATGAATATTATTTCTCATTTTCCTCGCAATCTTTTAGTGTTTCGAAGCAGGTATGTCGATTTTCAGCAGATGTCTATCTTTTATTTGATGAATTCGACTATTGAATTACATTTGCATATTTTACAGACGACATTGCATATGAGTGAAGCGTACCCCTTTATACGTAATACATAAATAATCCATTGTTCAAATATTTAACATACATTAAAATTTATTCAAACTGCTTTGTGTTTTTAGCTCAGCCAATTTATCCTCAGACACTGACCTCATATTATCCGCAGCAGCAAATATTAGATCATACTTTTAAACAACAAGCAAACAACTCGCCTATGTATAATTATCTACCGATGATATCTCCAACAACATTTCAACATGGAAATAGTATTCCAGTACCTATCTTATTTCATCAACAACCAAATGGTCAAATTCAATACGTATTTCCTACGCATTCTTTACAACAGTCCCCACAAGTATCATTCGATGGACAATATTTACCTGTAAATAAGAAAATAGATTTTCTTTTACAATACACATAATAAGATTAAACTCTTATGTTTAGATTTATCGATCCGATGGTATGCTTCCTACTGTCGAAAATAATTCTTATTCTCAACCACCTTTGATTCACTTATATCCAAATCATCCTTATCCTCAAACGCAACAAACAACATTTATTCAACCAGGTTACAATCATTGTTTTGAATAATATTTGTTTTCTATTTTTAACATGATTCATTTAGCTCCGTCTTTTATGATTCCATCTAATAATCCAACATCAATTCAATATGCAACTAATCAACTAGCAACATTAAACTTACAATCTCAATATGATAATTCACGTTTAGCACAATCGAATAATTCCATAAAACCCTACGTTCAATCGGCAGCCAACGGATTTAATCGAATGCCTGTTTATCATCATTATCGTCACAACCGTCCGTTTAATACCAATAATACTGATAAACAACTAACAACAATCGAGAACGATATGAAACCTACGATAAATAATAAACCTGATCAGATTGCATTGTCTGAAGCAAAACAAGAAAAAGATTGATTTCATATTACATCAAAATATTCACTAGTCAATCAATCTTTTCTACTATCTTGTATTCTCTCAGGGGTCTCTCGAATATTGTGTTAATGTACGAATCTCGATTGTGTATGCATAATAACTACCTATATATTTTTTCTTCTTTTGTTCGTGTTGTTCTACGTTTGAACAGCAAAAACGAAGTCAAACATAAATCTTGTAAACTAAGTGTAATTTGTTCATCTACGTTTTACATAAATATGAAAGATTTAAAAGAAATTAATTTGAAATATAAGATGTAGTGAAATATATTGATTAAAATAAACAGATGAGAGAAAAAAGATTTTTTTTTGTACTTTCATTTTGCACTGACACAAGTATCACAAAGATGGGGAAATACTATTATGCGCATCGACAACATTGTCAAACGATTGTTCTTATGATGAATGTTACATGAATAGTGAGTGACATTTCCGATGAATAGCATACCTGTAGGATTCTATTTTTTCGATATATCAGTCAAACACAGACGTACAATAATCAACACATGTACATTATAGAGAGCAGAAAAGTCAATATGAAATGATAATGATTTGTTGCAATTTCAAATGTGTTCGATCGACAAGTTTATAAAAGTTAATTGAAACTATTAAAAACCTGCCTTGAAGATATTTCTGTGAGAAACTGAAATTTTCTGAGCATTCTTAAAATGAAAATTTAATTGTTTTTTTTGACGTATCTATGATGGATCATGTTAAGAATGAACCAAAATTCGTACAAGATCAGTTATTCAATGAAACATATGTCAAGTTTAGATAGGCAAGGAGAACAATGATCATCAACAGTGTATGTATGAATTGAGATGAAGAAACGAGTTAGACTTGTCGAAATCTAGACGAGTATATATAAAAACCATTTGTTATCCATCATCGTAGTATTCTCTATATAAATTCGAACTAGTCTATCGTTCGACATTGAAATTATTTTGTACAAAATAAAGGTGGATGCCATGTTTAGTTGGATGACAAGGTTTGGTATACTGAAAAGTTAAGCACGCACAACAATAAAGGTTAATGTCACGTATGGGTGTGGACGGCGACTTCACATTCACACAATTTGTATTCAAACGTTTTTACATGATGAACGATCTTAAGCTTGTAATTTATCGATTCGTCGTAGATCTATCGCGTATCTACTGAATAGAAAGAAAAACAAGAATCTATACGAACAGAATCAAAAATATATCTAATTGATACGAAATTCGAGAATAACTTGTTAACAAAAACGTATTTGAGTTTCCATGAAGAGCTATGTAGAACGAAGTGACATACATAGTCGCCTTCCGAATAAGAAGGAAAAAGAAATATATCTCGATTGTTTGTCTCAATAAAAATATTTATTCAACTCTTCCTCCTTTCTCTTCTTTCTAATTTTTCTTCTCTTTCTTTTGTTTTATAATGCTCGAATGAAATTTTTTTTTCTCATGATTTTTCTTCTATCGACTCTTATGTCAATAGGTGATACCAAATTGACACAAGAATAGTGACGGATATAAAGTAAAAAACCATTTGATCTCATAAGTCGGACAAAGTGCAATACCGACACAAGCAAAAAATTAAAACTCGAACAATCGTATATATCAATCATACGAATATCTAATATGCAAATCTTACTACATAAAAAACAACTATTCTTCTTGTTTTTCATTTTTATGGCATACACATTATCTACATCTGCAAGACCCTTCTCGTACGCAAAACATTGCAATCGGTCGATAAGCAATTGTACTTTCAAACCAAATCATCAATATCATTCGCAAAATTTTACATTCACATCGACAAAAGACTATACATACACAACAACTAAACGTCATGAACATAATTCATATACATTTACTCTCAAACTTATTGCTATACTTTTAGTTAGCTTTATTATGTGCATGGGTCTTGCTCGTGTATGTTATCGATTTCGTTATCGATCACCGTCTCCGTCCAATAATTTATCAGCAGATCGTCTTGCGAATATCAGTCGATCTCAAGTAGCTACTATTGAACTAGCTCACTTTAAACCAGATTTACCACCAGCCTATCCAGAAGCCATAGCCGATATTAATAATGATCACAATAAATTGCCATCTTATGATGAAATACAACAGGAGCAATATGGTAGCAAAAATATTTTAAGAGAAACGTGAAAAAAAACATAAGATTTTTCATTTTATTTTCTACCTTTTTTTTNTGTTTCTATAAGATTCTATATCAAAGGTTGAAATTATTTTTCTATTCTTAACACTACATGACAATGTAATTTCAGATTATTCACTTGTACTTCATTGTTGAGTGATTAATTTATTTTCGGATGTGTATGATTAATAAAAATTATTTCTGTCCGTCGTAGACATAGAGACGATACTGAAGACTGTCGTTCTTTCCCTCGAATCTTTTTATTGCAACATTTCTCAACAAACACTTTCAAACCTGATCTTATATTAATTTCAATAGACTTCATAGTATCTTATAACTCTGCTAAGAACACGTACTCGTTCATGATAAGCATTGTATTTGTGCTTTAGCTATTTATAATAACTCAATATGGATCAGTATAATCGGATGTCATATTATTTTGCTAACAGAATCTTTCCATTGATTTCTCTACAGAAAGTTCTTCTACTGATAAGAATGAGTCCATAAAAAAAACCAGTGACTTAATAAATTGAGACGACGGTGAGTCACGGGAAACTATCAAAACTGTGTTCATTGGTA